>JAOWBI010000040.1:10988361-11004452 GCA_028566235.1 Salvia elegans | reverse complement strand
CAATCCAATAACCTTTTTATCCACTTTTTTATAAATTCAAACAATTTCTTAAAATCCATACTAATCAAATATAAAATAGTTAGTCATTTTTTAAAATTATGAAATTGACCAACTGACTAAACTTAGTAATTTTGGCAATTTGACTTCTTATCTACATATTGTCATGACATGAAGAGATGAATGAGCAATCATTACATATATATATATATATGCAAAAGGGATAACAAGAGATTATATCAGGATAATGTACCGAACTAGTACTTCATATGTCCTTTAATTAATTGATGCACGGCCTAGAGATAAAGGTTGATTCTCTTTATTGGATTATTACTTTTATTTAATAACCAAAATTAATATTTTATTCATAATAACAATCACATCTATTCATAAAATAATTACTTTTAATACAATTATTTTTATATAGTATCCTTCCATTGCATAAAAGATGTTTCACTTTCCTTTTTGGTATATCCCACTAAAAATATTACAATTCCATTTTTTTAAAAAGTTCTCTGATAATAATAGAAATATTGTATTTTCTCTTTCCAACTACACACAAAACAAAACCTCCTAAAATCATGTGTCATCACACAAGTGTGACATCTTTTGAGGAACAGGGAGTACGAGAATAATAAATTTTGTTTGGAGATTATTCAAAATATGTTAACTTTTCTTACTAATTACTCCCACCATTCTATGTTATTTGAGGCATTTCTTTTCGGCACGAGATTTAAGAAAGTCGTATTTAATGAGTTAAATAAAGTAGATGAGAGATTAAAGTAAGAGAGAAAAAAAAAGTGAAGTAAAAGAAAAAATAAAATAGGTAAGATTAGATTTTTTTATTTTTAGCCAAAAAGGTAAATAACTCAAGTAACTTGAAATAATCCAAAATAAAATACGACTCAAGTAACTTGGAACGGAAAGGAGTATGTCATTGTGACTAAGTTTTTAAGTTCACAGTAAATACCAAATTTTGGCCAAATTTATGTAGTTGTGTGTCATTATGTATCGACTTCAAAAAAAACAACACACAGGAAGATGTAGCAAAAACAGTTAATGAGATTGAAATATGAATCAAAAATGTTGAGAAGGCACAAGCTACAACATATTCATCCCTCTATGAGATTCATAATCAATAAAGTCTCCAGCAGGCGGCCCAAATGGTGCATTATAACCATACATATCGAACATCCTCTCGTCCGAGGGCAGATGGCCGCCGCCTTCTCGTCCCTTGAACGCCTCCAACGGGGAGGCCCACGGGGCCGGAGAGGGGAGGTTGGAGCTTGACCCTTCCTGGTTCAGATTAGGCGCCTGGTGGTTCTGAGGCGAAGTGCCAGTCGGCCTCTTGGAGCTCGAATTCGCTGTTGTTAGAGAGATGGAAGCTGATTGCTGCTGATTCTTCATCGGTGACTTGGGCCGGAGGGATTCTATTTCAGGTGTCGTCAGGACGAGATGCGGTGCCTCCGGTGGTGGGTTTCTCCCGCCCCCTCCGAGCCAAACTTTCCCGTCCTTGTCTCCAAAGTTCCTCAC
The DNA here is from genome assembly GCA_028566235.1 of Salvia elegans. Lineage (NCBI taxonomy): Eukaryota > Viridiplantae > Streptophyta > Magnoliopsida > Lamiales > Lamiaceae > Salvia > Salvia elegans. The sequence goes on along the minus strand of JAOWBI010000040.1, from coordinate 11,002,922 downwards.
ATATGCCTGGAAACGACAACGAGCAATGAGATGATAAGAACATATGAGAAAGAATATGCATTGTGTCACACACAGTCTCGAGAAGCAGAGCAAAGAAAGTTCTTAGGGGTGAAGAGGAGCATACCTCAGAATTGAAGTTTGAAGAGGATAGTCCTGTGCCGACTGTCAACCAACCGGAACGAATGTTATGGTCCTCGCCAAAAAGCTCGAGCCTTCTTCGACCGAGAGCAAAATGCTCAATTATTCGGTACATATCCTCAGGTTTTGCAGTAGAACCTAAAATTCCGTTGTATGAAAAAAAATCACAAGAAATGTATGGATACTAACATAAACTGAAGCAGGATCCATTCGATGTTATTTCAAATTCAATAACTGAATAACTAGGAGAGGCAATTCAGGACTAAAACTTGGAGATGAGAGTAGGAACTAATAAGAACTATGGAAGAAAATTTTCTTTCTGAGTCACTATCATGTTTACCATAAGGCGGCTCCTCGGCAATTATCACATCAGTATCGATGTTGGCATGGATTATATGGCCATCAGTACTGCGACGAACAGTCCCCTTTATGCCCATCAAGCAATGCTCCTTCAGGTTAACAAAAAATAGTTGAGAGAAGTATTATGGAAGTAACCATCCTTTTACTACAGGATACATACAAATGAATGGAAGGGAATTGAAATGGGACATTGTTGAAATTTAACCCAGAAAAACAAGTGCAGCTGCAATAGTAATCTCAACAGATAAGGAAATCATGTGAAGAAATATTGAGATAGACTTCATGTTGATGCAGCTGCAATTTTATAGCAAAAAATTGTTGCCAGCTAGAAGAATGAGATATAACCCATTTTAAAGACGTTTGATGCTTAAGAAATACTTAATCAACATTAACTAAAACATGTGTAGATTGGATTGATTATTCACATCATAGGGAACAACGCCATTAGTTAAATAAATATATAATCTCTATTTCCTTAGGGTATTGACATTTTAAAATTTAACAGGATTTGGGTATATCCTATACTTCTGCGTCATTCTTTGTTGCAGGCCTTCTGAAACATAATTTTGTATATCAAGTGTAAAATTTAATTTCTACTGAGAGGTATTTTATGTCCAAACAATCTTTACTGAGCTTTCCTATATTATGCACTAAAAGAATATTTCAACAGAGTAAATGAAAAATTCTCTCACATACTAAAAGGTAGTCCAATGTGAAATACCACTATTAAGCATTGCAACAAACTACTATCCCAATTACCTTTGAGCGCTGAAAGAGAGTGTGAGAATCATGGCGTAGTCCAGGTGTGGCATTTGTTTTATTTGTCTTCACCCAGCATATATCTTCACATCTACGAAATCCCCACTAAATGGAACAAAAACAATATATGTAAGTAAATGTTGTATTAGACCTGAAAATGAATCGGAACAGGCAAAGGAAGCGAACAGGATGTATGGGAAACTTAGAACTGCAAATTCAATGTTACAATGCCTCTAAATCTTTACCTTCTTCAGACATTGTCGTCCTTGCTCCAGCCCGACACCATCACCAACCCAAAGGAAGATAAAAGATGGAGTGTCAGCAATTGCCTACAAAATAATAGGAATGAGAAGAAAAAGAAAAAAAAGGTTAAGGTTATTCCTAGTGGACAAGAGGGAGATACATCACAATAATAGGTTAATGATTTTACATAGGTAAAATCAGAAGAGAAAGCATCTGATTTGATATATTTCATTGATGCAAATTCCAGGAAACATTTTTTCAACTTCCATGCATTACAAAATTGCACAATAAAGAGGTATGAGTCAAATAAAACCAACCTCAATCTTTAAGTTCATTATTTCTTCAAATGTCCAGTGATCTGTGTGGTCAGTGACACCAGGAGCTCGATGGACATATTCTTCCCACGGTGGGTCTACGAGAATTACATCAAACTTAGTACCAAAAAACTCTGAAGAAAGCACCTGCTCCCGCAGGTCACACTTGTAGTACATAGGAGCAGAAGCAGATTTGGAAACAATTTCATCCTTTTTTTGTATAAGCTCCCGAAGCTTTGGATAGTCCTCCACAACACTAGTGAGCTCTAACTCTCTAATAAAATTCTGCGGCCGCATACCAGTATCAACAAAGTTCTGGGAGTAATCATTTTGCTCTCCTCTAGAGGGAGCTTTTCCAGGGGGAGCATTTATTCTAGGTGGATTCCATCCTCCAGATGCTTTGTCTTGTGGCTGGCCACGACCTGCTGGGGACATTGCATTAAAATTTGGACCAGACATACTAGGAAGCATTCCTCTTCCAGGCCCTGATGGATTAAACATCATAACGGCGTTTGGAGCATTTCCTAGATTTGGGGAGAATCTAGGTCCTAGTGGACTAGGAGGGACAGGAGGGAGGCCAGGTGGAACAGCAAGCATATTCATATCAACACCTCGAGCTCCAGGCCATAACATGGGCGCTTGAAATGGTGGAATAAAGACTCCAGGAGAAATGGGACCCGGAGCAGGAGACATATTAGGAGGCAAAGATTGCATATGCCCAGGAGGTGGTAGTCCAAGTGGACCAAAAGTCGATCCAGATAATGGTACTGGAATACCGCCTTGCTGGTTGTCTCTTCCAGAAGGTCTACCCCGTCCTGGTCTCCCCATTCTGTTTCCCCTGTTACCTTGAGAGGGAGATCTACCATATGAACCAGGCTCCTGACCCCCAGGTAGAGCTAAAGAGCCACCACTGGAACTTTGGGCACCAGCACCACGGTTGGACGCGATAGGTTTCTGACCTCTAGATTTTTCTCCCTGAAAGTCATTATCATCCCTCCATGAATTTTGGTCCTGCATTGCAAGATCGCCATCTAGGACTCTGTCTTTTGTATCTTCACCAGATTGTACAGATCCTTGTACGCTTCGTGATCTCTCCTCCCTTGAATAAGCAAATTCCTCCCCTTCCTGAATAAGGTCACTATTTCTGGATCTAGAATCTTCTCTTCCATAATCAAATGGCTTGGTTTGGATTTCAATGACATCATAATTTTCATTCGATATTCCATACTTTGAAGAGGTTTTCACAGCTTCAGTTCTGCTTCCATCTTTTCTGCTGCCAGAGCGACCATCAACCCTGTCACGGCCGCGCCGGGGCAACTCCCAGTCCCTGATGCCATCACAGGCTGGGTCATTATCTCTTGTCTCCTTGTCATGCTTTCTTTTCCAAGCATCTTTAGCATTTTCCCGGTCCCAACTTCTCTCACTCCAACTATCATCTCTTCCTTTTGATCTATCATCGTATGAGCCATCTTTTCCCGATTCCTTCCTCCTAGCTGGTGTGCTTCTTTCGTAGTCCATCTCAGAATTATCTGACTCAAATTGACGTCTTCCACTCTTCTCAGGCACTCTGGATGTGCCGCTATCTACATCCCTTCTGCTTTTGTCTCTCCCCCATGCACCTGCATCTTCCTCAGCATTAGAAGATCTCCCATAGCTGTCAGCAACATCTCTAGGATTTCTTTGTTGTCTATGCTCCTGAGATCTTTCTTTATTTGATGCATCATCACGTGCCAAACTTCCCCTATTGTCTTCTTCAGGAAATTCAGACCTTCCTCTGGTTTTCCTTTCTGAATCAACTCGTCTCTCCTCTCTGTCATTGGACCTTATACCTTTCTCATTAACTGGTTCGGAGCCCTTGCTTTGGATATCGTTTGATTCAATTTGCAAAGGATCACTTCTCTCTCTTTCATTTGCACTGTCCAGTTTAACATCAGAAGGTTTGCCACTTCTTGCATCAGACTTGTCTCCATAGTCATATGCTCTACCAGTGTCATCAGGCTCATCCCATCTCCTGCGATGGCTTCTGCCATGCTCAGAAACACCATGTGGTTTCTCTCGTCCCACATCTTTTTTGACCATATCTCTATCTGGCACCTTCTCCATATCAGTGTCCTGTTCTGGGTACTTGGAAGAAGATTTTTTTCTGTCACTTTCTTCAGTTCTACTTTGTCCTCCACCCCCAGGTTTGTCCCCACCATCAAGCTTATTTTCTGCATCATTATCTTCGTACCAGGAGCTTAAAACATCCAGCGTACTCTCTTCTTGCTTCTTCTTCGCCTGCTTAGACCGTGGCTCTCTTCTGCTTCCATAGTCATCCTGATCACTGTCACCTCTGCTCGAACTGCCCACCCTCTTCCGACTCTCATGTCTCTCCGATGTACTTCTTCTTTTCCCACTACCATCCAAGCCATCAACATCATCACCACTCCCCTGTTGCCTAGACCTGCTTAACCGTTGCCTCCTCTTATCATCACCAACCCATTCATCATCATCCCTCACAATATCAATGTTCACCTCTATATCCTCCTCAATTTCCCGTTTCTTAGAACTCCTAACACGTTCAGGAGATCCCATAACAAAAATTTATCTCCTCTTTCTATAGGATAATACTCAGGTAGGCGTAATCAGTGCAGCATCCTAAATTCAAACAAAAAGGAATGAAAATGACGAAACAATGCATCAGGACAAATGAATCATTACACACTAAGAAAGAGATTCCAAATTCATAAATCAAAATTGCCACTAAATAGTATCTAGAGTACTGCTTCTCCCAAAAATATGTCCTTTGAGGGAAGAAATCAATAAAGCAAAACATTTCACATAGCATCATGTCACAAAATCCGGATCTTGCCATGTTTATCCAATAGAATACAAACTCCCCTAATTTACCATAAAGTTGCAAGAAACATCAAAACACACTTCCTATAAATAACTCTGCAATTCTTACTTCTTGACAATTTAAGTAAGAGAAGCAGAGATTCATAAAAACAAAGCTCAGAAACCCTAGATATTCAATGTTTGAAGCTGTAAATGGATAAATAACAAAAATCCAACCTTTCTCAAATACGGACACCCTCAAACTCCACCATCGACTAAAACTCACAATCTCAGGCAGAGAAACCGAACTACACGAATGTAAACAAATTCAATCCGACTCAAAATTCAGAAATCGTAGGGCAATCAAAATCCCCTAATACGAATTCATGCGAACGGATTTATCTATCTCAAAAGCAAAAAAGAGAATGGGGAATAGAGAAATCAATAGCCAATGCTGGAATTCAAAGTTCCACTCACCCGAAGCAGCAGCGGCGGTGGCTCCGCTGTTGGTGGCTGAGGGGAAAACGTCGTCGTAGTAGATGGAATCGCAGAGGGAAGAAAGCGGGTTTGAAGCACTTAGGTTTTTGGAGAGGGCTTATCAATTTAGGCGATTTATTTTTTAAACAAAAATATTACTACTAGTAAATAATTAATTGTTTATATGTAATTAATAAAGTTGTACTAATAAGTTGGCCTACTTTTTTATTCCAGTATGAATAAAGTGAGTACTAATTTTTAATAAATGACGTGGAATATCTCGCTATATTATAATTTTATTAAAACGTTTCTCATTTTTTATTGATAAATATATTAATTGGCTTTCTAATGGAATGTGATTATGGGGCTCAAATTTTATAGTACATAAAAAAACAGAATTTTCATTTTCTTATTGAAAACATGAGTAAATGTGATTTTTCAATGGTTGAACTGTGGCTGGTAAAAATCTCAATAATGTGAAATTAAGTTATGACTTATGAGGTGAAGTAGAAATGTTTATGTTAATTGGATGATGGAAAAGTTATTAATCCCTCCGTTGCATAGTAATAAAGTCATTTTGCTATTTTAGTACGTTCCATAGTAATTGAGTCATTTCTCTTTTTAGTAAAAGTCAACACATTTCTTCTCTCTCACTTTACTCTCTCTTACTTTATTCTCTCTTCATCTCTCTAATTCCTTAATCTCCGTTCCGAAAAGAAATGCGCCTATTACTATAGAATGGAGGGAGTACTCCATTTCATGTTAGGATAAGTCATTTTCTTAGAGGAAAATAGGCCTAATTCTCTATTTAAGATTGGAAATCTAGTATATCCATACATGAAGATTTCCAATATATAATCACTCCAAAAAAAATTCACTTACAATTTACTAGTTTGATTTATTGGTTGGATGGAAGCATCTTATCAATTAAATGTCTGTTTTTTCATGAAGAATTCCAATATATAATCACTCAAATTTTTTTTTTTCAATTACAAGTTACTGGTCTGATTTATTAGTTGGACAAAAGGCACCTTATCAATTAAATGTTGGTTTTTTCAATTTAGCTATGTTTGTTTTATCAATTTATAAGCTAGATGGAAATCATCTTATCAATTTAACGCTTGTTTTCAGTATCAATTAAATGTTTGTTTTTTCAATATAATCACTCGAACCCTCAATTTTGTTGATTGAAGAGCAAGATATCTTACCCAACTAAATCACATTATTGTACATATAAATACATTGCCTTTTTCTTCACCCACACAATTTTAAGAGCAAGACTAAGTTGCAAAACTCATCATCATTACTATAGTAGGTAAGATAAAATTTCATAAAATCAAGCAACTCCAAACACCTACTCCGAGATGACTCGAACCCTCAACTATTGATTTGAGAGGAGCAACTTAGTTGGTAAGAGACGAACCTAATTGTAAGCTCCAAACATAGCTTAAACCAGCACGCAACTTCAAAGTTCAAACACACACACCATGAGATAACTCGAAACCATTGATTTTGGGTTCGATTCAGCATCTTAGTTTAGTAAGACCAACATAGCTCAAACGAGTACGCAACTCCAAACACACGCACACTCAAACCCTCGACTATTGATCTAGGGTTCAACTCAGCGTCTTAGCAACTAAGAAGCACTTAGCTTCAAGCTCCAAACATAGCTCAAACTAGCACACACAACTCCAAACACACGCACCATGAGATGACTTGAACCCTCGACTATTGATTTAGAGTTTGACTCAACGTCTTACCAACTAAAACGCACTTAGTTGTAAGCTCCAAACATAGCACAAAGCAGCAGTAATTTCATCAACAAAAGATCAATTTCAAGTTTTCAACACTCTCAAGTCAAAACAAGAAAGCAATGAAGCAAACACCAAATTCAATAACACAGCAAGATTACAAGATTAGAGTTTAAAATTAACACTGCAATTTATTAATTCCAGCTCCAAAACGCCGTCGTATCAACCTAGGTTGATACGCCCAAATGCTTGAAGCTCGTCGCCGGTGAGCCGGCAAATCCTCCACTCCGGCAAAATCTTCGCCCCCATCTGCTCGTAAAACCTAATCGCATTCACATTCCAATCGAGAACCACCCACTCCACCCTCCCGTACCCCATTTTCGCCGCCTGCGCCGCCACCGCCGACAGCAGCAGCCGCCCCAGCCCCTTCCTGCGGTAGCACTCCCTCACGAAAATATCCTCGATGTAAAACCCTGGCTTGGCCAAAAACGTCGAGTAATTGGGGAAAAACAGCACGAATCCCCCAATTACAACATCGTGCCCTAGAACATCCGGAGCATTGCTCGTGAAATCAGCCCGATCGGAATCGTCGATGGGGAGATCGAGGTGGACGGGCTTGAGGATGGGAGTGAAATGGGGATCTGCTGCTGCGGCGGCGGGGGGAGGGAAGGGGGCTGGGGAGAGCTCGAGCATGAGGACGGTGAAGGAGGTGAAGGGGGGAGGGGCGGAGGGGGGGAAGAGGGTGGCGGAGAGGGACTCCGGGGTGGCTTCAAGAAGGTGGGTGAGGCGCTCGAAGACGGCCATTTGGTGGATGAGCTTGTGGATGTGTGGGACGTCTGCGACGGTGGCGAGGCGGATGCGGGTGAAGAGGGTGTCGCCTGGAGGGGTGGTTTCTGGGAGGAAGATGTGAGCTTCGGATGGAGGCGGAGGTGGAGCTGCAGCTGCCATTTTTGTGGAGGTTTTGAGAAGGTTCTTGATTGAGAGAGAGAGTGAGTTACAAATGGTGAGTGAGGGTTTTATATAGGCAAAAAAAATAAACAGTAATTACGCACTATGCAATTGGATAGAGGCAGTATTAAATTAATAATGTCATTAGATAGAAAAATTTACCTATATTAGGGACATTGACCACCTTTTTTTTAAAAAACACTCTACAAATAACAAATTCTGAAATAGTTAGGCGATGAATAACGCAACAGGATAAAATTAGGGATAAAAATGTGAGTAAAATAATCAGTCAACAAAAAAAAATTGCAATTATCATTACAATTAAGAATTTCAATGTTTTTGCATTGCACAGATAAAATAACAGAAGGTTCAACAACACATAAAAATGGCCTACTTCCAACGGTTTCATCTTCCCTAACCTAAGCTATTACCAGAATGGATCATACCTTACACAATTCTTGAGCTCCTTAGCCCAAGAAAACTGCGTTGATAACGCGTAAAAGGAGAGAGACGAACACCTATGCTGGCGGGCTTACGTAATGCCCGGTTTTTCTTCTATGCCGGCTGAAATCTGATACAAATCTGAAGGTGAGACCGCATCCCTTGATTTTGCAGACATACGGCCTCTCTCCTGTGTGCACGCGTAGATGCTCAGTCCTCGCCCAGGCCCACTTGAACGACATCGTGCAGCCGTCCCAAGGACATTTCAGAGGCCTATCATCGTCGTGGACGCGCTGGTGCAATATCGCGTATTTGTGGGAGTTGAATTTCTTCCTGCATCCCTCGACCGGGCACTGGTTTCCTTTGTGCAGGAGTAGCTCAGCCTTTGTCCGGAACTTCATTGTGCAGCCGTCTAACTCACACTGATGACGTCCCTTCGTGTTTCCTTTCTTATCCTTGCGAGGGACGGGCTGATCTGCAGCCTTCCTCGACTTCTTCACTGCTGGTGCTTCCTCATCTGGTTCCCTGGTGTTAGTAACGCGAGTTGATGGATTTTCTCTAGCCCGAGGTCTCAACCCCTCGCACGGGCTTCTCGTAAAGCCACTGAAATGGACGTGATCGTCTAATTGCAGACCGAGTAGTTCTCTTTTCCTTTTCCTTTTGCTTCCAGCTTCTGTTTTGGGATCATTGACACTGTTATCCTCCAACGGAGCGATGGGCTTGCTGGCTACATTAGTCTCACCTTCACAATTTTCAGGACTTGAAATAACTCTCTCTTGATCGCCATCATCATCTTCGTCGGTCTGTACAGGCAGCTGTCCTTCAGAGCTTGAGGAATTCGATACCCCATTCTCTGTGGCAAGTTGATCAGACGCTGTTTCATCCTGCTCTTCGTCTGAAGCATTTGAACAGTCGTCGTGCCCAGAAGTTTCTTCAATCTCACAACATCCATCAGACTGAACATTATCCGGCACCGCACAGTCATTCTCCGCCAGCTGATCACAAGCTTCGCTTGGCAGAGCGGCTTCATCAACAGTGTCTTCCTCTCTCGGCATTTCATCTCCTGCAACATCATCCATCCCATTTTTATCCGTAGTCGAGCCAACAGTCTCGGAATTGCACCTCTCACTTTTCTGGCTGCCACCATCAGCCGCCTTGATGTCATGACACGAATCACCAGATTTGTCCAAAGCATTCTCAACCGGAGAGGAGGCAACGGTGGAGTTTGCAGAGTGAGATTCAAAAGATGAAGCCATCAGGTGCTCACCATGAAACTCGGATGCTCCATGAGAAGGTAACACAGTCGGCCCTGAGGCCGTTTCTCCTGCTATGTTTTCTACAGAAACACCGACCTTGCATCGCTTCCTCGAATATTGGATAAGCTTATCATCTTTCTTAGCCGTTTGTTGTTCGCTTTTCCCATTCATATCTTCCTTGGCAGCTTCAAAGCTGGGGAATGGTTTACCCTGCAAGAGACGTGTCTGATGGCGCTTTGAACGTAATTTTCTCGACAGCCACTTTGTGCGGGATGCATCTGAAACAGGGGTTGCATTGTGAAACAATCCGCCCAAGCTCAGTAAATGCTGAACATTCGCAGATGGAGAACTCTTCTTCATCTTCACACAATGCTGTAGATTAATATTCAACAGCGACGTCCAGTCTTCTACACGGGCGACTTTTTCTTCTCTATCAATAGCAATATCGATCAGCTTCAGATCTTCGGGAGAAGCATTACCCAGCGGTGTCTCCGTGTAACTGAAAGGAACAGCTATATCCTCTGCAATGGCCGCAGCATGTGCCTTTATTTTCTGAAAGTCTAAACAAAACAATATAGAGAAGTTAATCAAATAACAAGAACAGCAACAAACATGGAGGCAAGGGAGATTATACATAAACCAAAGAGAGTATTTACCTGAATGACAAATCACAAGAACATTTGCTCCGCCTCTCGAACTCAACAATTTTTCAATTTCAATCGCATGCTCTAGACAGAATATCCTTGGTTTTCGAGATACATTAGATATGTCCCAACCCATGTCTATCTTAACATCCGGAGAAACAGTGTCATGATTTGAAGATGAGGAGTGGTCATGGGCCAGGGGCCGACATTTTTTGGCAGGTAAAGATGCTTCAGTAACATAGTGGGGATCCTCTTTGCTCAACTTAGACTTCATCTTCGCATCTAGTAACAGAAAAGATCAGTTAGAGTAGGTCCGTCGCACGAAACTCATTTCATGCAGCATTTCTCATTATTAAGCAGATTGGCAGAATTTATATTGAATGAGAACCAAGAAAATATGATCGAGAAAAAAAAAGTGATATTGGGATCAAACCTTCAGAAGAACCTTCCACCACATTACAGGTACGAGCAGATTCCACAGGAACAGCAACGGGATCCACACGCAGAAGATCAACCGACGCTATGTGAGATGGTTGCACGACTGCCATAAATGGAAAACCAAGGATGCCACAAGCAACACAAGGTAAAGTCCCTGATTCTATTTGAAAATCGTATGACAAGTCATCATCATCAAGATCATAACCAACAGAACTAATATACTTGCTCAGCTCATTGACATCATGTGCACTGTCTTCTTTTGCCGGAGAATTCTCGCCCACTGATGTCAACACAGAAGCATCTGCGTCATGGCAGAGTTCGGATACTTTACTCGAAGATGGAAGTGAATCAACATCCCACAGAACTGCGTGGTAGTAGGAATTTCTTTGGAGAAGAATAGTCACCCGATTGTTTTCACGCAAGATATCTTCTATAAATGCTCTCTTTACAGACAATTCTCTTTCTTCCTTCAAACGATCTCTCGAACGTGAGCTTCTTACCCCAGGCAATAAGGATCTCGGTATTCTGTAATTCAGTCAGATCCATCCAATCAAGATTGCAGTAATCAGTATTATAGAAAACATCAATTGATGCAATGTCAAGTAAATAAGTATGAGACATCACGTGCATGGGTGCTAATACAGCCGATATTTCCATTTTCTACTAACAAGAAGTCAAGCAAAGGCAGACAGACAAGATGGGACTACTTATCATGAAACTGAGGCAACAGCTACAGAGGAGGAGAGAGAAATCAAATCTAAAAATAAACAAGTCCCGAATCGAATTTTTGGTATAAGAATTGTGGCAAACAACTTCATGAATGTCAACCTAATACCCCTATAACTGAATTACAATGAAGGCGGCTATGCTTACCTCGAAATGAAAGACATGGTTAACAAGTACAACAGTTGCTGATGAGAAAGCATAGGAAGGTAATTCATGGCAGCTCTGCGAACAGCAGCTTCCTTAGCTATTGCAAGCCACTTAGCAGTTCCGAAATTAGCAGCTTCTCCACAGTTGAAACCTAAGTTTGAACGCAATGATCAGGATATGCTACTTGCAGACAAGTCGCATTCTGCAAAATCGTGCGACTTTGCTCACCAAGAGAAAACATACGCATTTCAACTTATGAAGCAAAAGAATAATTACCATGACTGAATCCTATGTGGTAAGCTCTTGGAAAAGTCACAACAAATTCACCAGGGTACTGTACGAGCCTAAGACAACGACAATGTGCAAATCAGTTTTATATAGCTGAAAGACACATGCATCACAAAAATTAGCTCGCAAGTGAGTAAGTCTACCAGTCATTAGAAGACTGGTCTAATTTTTCACACAAAAACCACCAACCTGCAACACGGGATGCCAGATGCAACAATAGCTTCAGGAGACAAAACAGTAGTCTTTTCCCCCAAGTGAGATAGTGCAACTGAAATCACAGTAAATTACGTCTGACTGTTTATAAAATTACAGCATAAGTTCAAACTTCACATGAATCAAGGACAAGAATGATAGCGGCAATATCATATCTTCAGTAACAAACATGTACATACCCAACCGATCAGGATTTCCTCCATAGGCACGAAGACGAATAGCTTCCTCGAAGTTGAAAGCATCATCTCCTGGTACAGCATACCATGTTTTGGGGGAGCCCATATGCAGGAAATTCAAGCTGTGAAGCTCGTGATCTTCCACATGCCAAGCAAACCAACTGAACAACATCCCAATATAAACCATGGGAGACGTCACACCAGGGATATCATCTGGCATGAAACGAGTTAGCGATCCTGCTGACCTAGCCATGACTTGTAAATTCCAAGGACTATTTGAAAGCTTCCAACCAGCAGTGCCTTCCATTTCGCTCCTATCTTGAGAATCTTTCTGGCCAGAAAAGGAAGCATCATCACGTGTAGGCTGTGAAGGTAGACAATTCAGCACAGTCTCTGTATGGGAACTAGGATTGTTCTGGATGCCCAAATCTTTATCATTGCTAACACTATTCACTGTTTCTACTAGATCATTCTTGCTGTCAGAACTACCTAAATTGTTCCTGTCAAACGAGTTCCTCTTCCTCGTCTTCCTCCTCCTTCTGCGTCTGTTAAAGTAACGCAACAGCCCCTCAGGCTCACTAAACCCAGAGCCGGGCACATCATTCGCATACTCCACATATATAGGCTTCTCCGAAGCAGCATTCCAGAACAAGGTCTCAATAACTAAGGGATTGGCATCTTTCACAACCCCAAGTGTGCTCTTAGCGAAAGCCTTGGCCTTCGCCTCAAACTGCTCAAGTGTATAAACTTCCCCACTCTGCCAAACCTGCTTCTGAGCCCTGAGCACGTGATCCCCAACCCCCTCCTTCACCTTTTTCCCTTTCTCACAGCCCAATTCTTGCTGCCTTGTGGTAAAAACAGCCCTGGACTTTCTATCACAATCACTCCTAACAAGATCATCTGTCTTCGAGGACCGCACAAGACTCACATTACCATCCAATTCAGGACACTTGGAGAGAGACTTATTCAAGTTATGAAGCACATACTTTCTCGACGGCTTTGGCAATGGAGGAATCACTTTACATATGCCAAAAGCACTCGCCTCTTTCTCTATCTTAGATATGTAAGCAATTGGGTCGGCGAATTCAGTATCAGTGGGGTAAAATTCAGGCGCCAAAGGCAACCTCTCAAGCCATTTGGGTATTTCAACATTCTTCATTTCAGTAACCTAAAGCTCATAACCCCCAATTTTGAAATCTTCCCACCACTTGCACTCCAACACCAAGTAATAAGCTACTGCACTATAATATACAAGAAGAAACTACTAAAGATACAATTTTCGACCGGAATTTTATCATAGGTCTTCAATTTCAACTGAATTGAAAACTACATTTGTTTAATAAACCAATTCCCTAACCGCATACAACCCAGGATTAACAAGAATTTGTAGAGCACAATAAATTCGATTTCAAAGGTAAAAATTGAGAACAGGAAAACCTCTATATTCAGCCGAATCGAGAATGGTTGGGAGTTCCAACGCGAGCATGAATTTTTGAGGTGGGGGTGAGAGAGAAGAGGAGAGAGGTCTAGGTTTTTTAATTTGGGCGAAAATTAATGTGCGCAAGATAGACCGCGGGATTCTAAGCGTGCGCCGTGGCTAACGTGAGCGCGACGTGTATTTCACTGCTGCTAGGCTGTACGGGTTTAAACTTTTGTTAGTGGGGCCCACCGGGAGTATCTTATGGTGTGGACGATGCCTAGTGCGCATTTTAGCACAGGTGACGGGCGCGGCAAATTATATAATCCATGCAATTATCATCCAAATGATCATTTATATTTATTTATTAATTAAATATGGAGAACACATGTAATGAATTAAGTAAGATCATAAATTACAATACAAGAACCGTCTCAACTGAAATAAGATGGTATAAATAAATAAAACTAAAGTGTAACTTGTAGTAGTAGTTATTTCCATACATGACGTTTTGGAATTTAATATTGCCTTAACTAACTCTCTTCATTTATGCCTATTTTTTCCACCAAATAACGATTATTTCACTCCGGATAGGTAATAATATGTGGGATTATGAATATGAGGGATTGATAATTCAGACTTTCAAATAGAGGCTAAAGAAGTAAACAAAGGTGATTAGGCCAAAACAATATGATTTTAAATTTGTCAGTTTAATTTAATTATAAAGAACAAGGAAAGCAATTCATGAAAGAATAAAGATAAATGAAAATAAGGAAAATTAAGTTTCTAGATAAATGAAAATAAGGAAAATTAAGTTTCTAAAAAATAAAATAAAAACGTAAAGTTTAATAGTTATGTCAATTCATAACAATGTGGAAATTAAGTTTCTAAAATAAAATAAATATGCGCGATTTTTCTGGATTAACCATTTGCTCCTATAGTCGTTTGTATATAAACCGTGCAACTCGAACTTTTACCGCGAGCTCCACTTTTCTCGCTCTGTGCGCG
>JAOWBI010000040.1:10894753-10905702 GCA_028566235.1 Salvia elegans | reverse complement strand
CATTTAGAGTGAAATATCCCAAAAAGAAAACTGATTAAGGTAGACTATGACGGATAGAGTATCTATCACATTTCTCCCCTGCTTTCTCTATAAAAAAAACCATATACTGTTATAACTGTTGCTGACTTGGCTTTCCGACATTGACTCACTCTCAAACACATCACTTCGGCTATACGTACAAAACGGCTGTATCTATAGATCGGTGAGCTCGACTGTAACTGAACAAAATTCTTGAATTTTCCAAATCTTTTTACCATCACATTTTTTCCCCGTTAAACCCAATTAACACGCCTCTTAATTCTGTATCAGTAAAGGATCACATGAAATAATCTTCATTTAAGGTTTTTATGGGCTTTACTCAGAGAGAGAGTGAGGAGAATTCATTGCCACATTTAAGCTAGGAATTAAATCACCTAATTCACTCTGATTTTCCTATTTATCTCGGTTTTGTGTTTTTTCATTTCCATTCAATTGTGAGGCATAGGGTAGCTAAGAAGTGGTTAATTTGGCATGCCTATAGATACAAAATATTGTGTGGAATTGAAGCTGTGAAAAATGCAGGTGGTTTTTTTATTTTAGGAAATTTGGTTTAAAGATGGGATTTTTTCATCATTTTCTATCAGTTTGACTGCTCTAAAAAGAAAGTTTTTTTTTTTTTGGGATTTTGGGGTTTGAAGAGACAAGAATTGGGAAAGGAGTATGAAAATGCATGTGGTTTATTTATTTTAGGAAATTTGAGAATATATGGATGAAATAGGCTGTTGAAGAAAAAAAAATGGGAAAGGAGAGTCAAAATGCAGGTGGTTTATTTATTTTAGGAAATTGGTTTTAAAGATGGATTGATTTTTCCATTTTAGATCAGTGTGATTGTCATAAAAAGAAAGGTTTTTTTAGATTTTTTGGGCAAATATGGATCACAAAATAGCATAAGGCTGCTGAAGAAACAAGAATTGGAGGAGTATGAATCTGGAGTTTGGGATGCAGCAGAGTGATGAAGGAGTCGAAAATTGGGAGGATTTGCTCGGGCTCTACACCGATGTTTTGCAGGACGGATGGAGCCAGGGGGAGTGTTTTGGGCCAGCTGGTGCCATAGGGCTGCAGAATGGTTGCGGTGTGGCTTTTGCTGAGACGGGGAGTGAGACGTGTGGTGGCTCGACTGGGCTATCCGGGGCAGATCAGTGGAGGCGTGGCGTTGATGATGTTGGAAATGTGGTTCTTCCTAGAAAGGTTGAGTCTTTGGAAGAATTATTGGGTAAGGTTGTGGAAAATCAGGATATTGGTGGTTACAATCTGCAGGAAATGCAAAGTGAGTAAAATTTCTTGACAGTTTAGTAGTAGTTTTTTTATTCAAGAAAATTTCTTTGCTATCACATGATGTTCTAGGTTAGATCTTTTGTGTGTTTGAGTCATTTTATGAGCATTATGTGTATTGATTCATTCTACTCCTTAACTAGATATTGAATTCTGCATAATACTCCCTTCGTCTGCGTTAAGTGTCTCGTGTTATGGAACATGGGTAGAAAAGAGTTAGTGGAGCGTATTTCTCACTTTTTATACAGTACTTTAATTAGTTTCGTAATGAAATGTGGGACCCACCTATGATTTAACGGCGGACGGGTGAAGAGGAAAAAGTTATGGTATACTAGAAGAATACATACTCTTTGCAGAGTGGAACAAAACAATAGTTCTTTACTGATTTCGATGCAGAATTTAAGAAATGTAAAAGAAAGTGAGGGAAATTCATTAATGGATTGTGAGTCCCACTTTTATACATACACTGCTATTAGTTTTTTAAATGGAATGTGAGTATGACAATTCAGTGGAGCGTGAGGTGCACTTACCCAACATGGAAAAAAGTGAACTTGAACTTTTAACTACGAACGTACCGAATGGCAAAAATGACACATTTTTTTATCCGGGATGGGAGCAGTATCTGATGGATGTGATGTTGTGTATGCAGGTAGACTTTTGGTGGATAAAAGACCAAGCGACGGCCTAAGCTTACCGCGAAGTTCAGAAGACGAGGACTCAATGAGTTTGAGTCGGCCTTTCCATCTCGGACCAGCAACACCGGATCACCATAGCCTACTGAAGAACAGCCAGAACAGCCAGCCGCCTCATCTGTCAACAGAAGACAACAGTAAGAAGTTTATGCTGCCTCAACAAGCTGAAACTGGAGAGAGAGACCACGACGATTTCGTCTCTGATGCCCTGAGTTCAGCGTCTCCTGACGCTTCAACGACAGAGGAGAAGCGAAATCCAGTTGGTGGAACCAACGGAGAGTTTTGTAACGAAACACCACCTCAGAAGACACCAAAGAGGAGAAAGCACCGGCCGAAGGTAGTGAGGGCAGAGAAACCTAAACGAACTCCAAAGCCTGTGGCAAAAGAAAACAAGACCCCCGGTGGAGATCCTCCCACCAAACGGAAGTACTTGCGCAAGAAAGACATTAAAGGTTCGACGAATCAAGGGAAATCGTGTAAGAGATCGTTAAATTTTGACTTGGAGGACGAAGTGGGAAAGAAATCTAAATGCAAAGAGTTTGACCACCACGATGACAGTAATACGCAGAGTGAGGCTGTGCATCAAAACATTAGCAGAGAGCAGACACAAACGGAGAAAACATACACGTTTGCTCCGTTTGTAGGAAAAATCCCGCCTCAAGAGTCACAGGCGTTCGCAGCCACTGTCCCGACAGCCTCATCGAAAGGCCACACTCTTAATGCCATTGCAAGGAGTTTGAAAGCGCGAGGTACTAATCCGGGTGCACACGGGCAGGTATACAGTCATTCAAGTGCCGGCTTTAGTCAGCTTCTTATTCTAGCAAACACCCGACAGCAAAACATGAATGGACTGAGGCATCCGGTACTTCAGAGTACGCCTCAACTTTCGCGGGATTTGGTAGGTAACAGGGAGGAAAAACAACCCGAAAGAGCATATTCCTACACAGCGCCAACGCAACCCCGGATTGTCTGCTCCCGTGGAAGCCACTTTAACGAACAAAGCATGACACCGTGGCAAGATTTTGCAGAGATGAATGGGCTCAGGATGCCTTCTGCTGAAAATTTCTCTGAACAAACTGTAAGGCCGAGTAGGAGCATTCATGGCCAGACATACAGACCGCGCATGAATGTTGGATTGCCATATTTTGGCATTGAAGAAATAACCAAACTGATGAATCCAATGTACAAAACCAACAAGGTAACGCGCCATTGGCGCGTGGATTCCATCAATTCTGGACTCCGGTTTCAGAAGCAAATGGAAGGACAAACAAATAGTCATCTGTTGTCCACTTTTAACAGAGGCCCTAAAGTTGTAAAACGAAAGGAGATGGCGGATGCGTCTGCTCGCGTGTCAGCAAAGAGGCATTACATCAGAAAGATGCCACCAAACAAAATGTCGCGTACTAGAGTAGTACAGCAGGAGACAAATGTCTCGGGTACGCATCTTTCAGCAAACTCTCTTGTTAACGTATAGTTTTATTTGCACTAAACGTATTATCTCTGTTGTCTCTGCAGGCGCACGCGAACAGAAGAGAATCATGTTGGCAGTTGATGATATAACAGAAGGCATGAAAAGGCTACAGATCAGTAAGGGGGAGGAAAATGCTCTCGTTCCATACGCAGGAGATGGTGCTGTGGTTCCATATGAGGCGGTCAAGAAACGGAGGCCACGTCCCAAAGTGGACCTTGATCAAGAGACGAATAGGCTATGGAACCTGTTAATGGGAAGTGAAGGAAGTGAGAATGCAGACACCATAGACGAGGATAAACAGAAGAAATGGGATGAAGAACGAAGAGTCTTCCGTGGTCGAGTGGATTCATTTATAGCCCGGATGCATCTTGTTCAAGGTATATTTATTAAAGTTGATGTTAGACAAATTTCAGTATTCGGATAACCGGAATGAAAATTTATCTTGGCAGGCGATAGACGATTCTCCAAATGGAAAGGTTCAGTCGTTGACTCGATAATTGGAGTATATCTCACTCAAAATGTCTCGGATCATCTTTCAAGGTATGGTTGGTTTCCACGATAGCGAGTATTGAGGAATAGAAGATGATAGATCGCGTTTTTAATGTTTTTCCACATTGCCTGCAGCTCGGCTTTCATGTCTCTTGCAGCCAAGTTTCCTGTCAAGTTGACAAATACTAGAGATACATCGTGCCAAAACGCGGGAACACCATCAGCTGAATATGTGGTCCGTGTAACTCATCCTGATGGAACGACTTGTCATCAGCGAATGACAAGGGAGCCAGTTTACGACCACAAATCGTCTGAACACGGTTCAGAAGAAGTTCCTTCGGGGAAAGAGGCCAGAATAACCGAGGAATGTATAGCTTCATCACAAAATTCTTCAGGCTCCGTGAGTTTCCAAGCCTCGGAGGATATCAGATCAAGCTCGGGATCAAATTCTGAAGCTGAGGACCAAGCAACCGGGAGCAATTCGCATCGACCTTTGTACCTGTTCGAAGAGGCTGGAGGAATAGCAGAACTCCAGAAAAATCAGATGCCAGAAATGGGAGTTTCGTATCCGGACAAAATTCTCCCGGACGATCATCCGGAATATGAAAAGGAATGCACCTCTTCTTTAAGTTCTACACTTTGTGATACGACACACAGATCAGTCGTAGAAGAGTTGCATAATAAATCAGCCGAAGCACTCGGGCAAAACCCCACAGGTAATCAAAAACTCTATACAGATAGCACACTTGAGCCAACTGAGACGAAGACAGTCCACGCGTCTGATGAACAATCAACAAATGCAACTGCAAGAAAGCAGAAAGGCGAGCAGGAGAAGGAGAAGGAAAAGGAAAAGGAAAAGCCAATTGATTGGGATTCGTTAAGAAAGCACGTGCAATCAACGGCAGGCAAGGGAGGAAGAAGCAGGGACACAATGGACACTCTGGACTACGAGGCCTTACGAAAAGCTGATGTCCGTGAGATCTCTAGCACTATAAAGGAAAGGGGAATGAATAACATGCTAGCAGCACGAATCAAGGTATGCAGAACGTTGCACGTTACTTAACCCGAGTGAAGAAACTAATTGGATGTTTCTGCAGGAATTTCTCGACAGGCTAGTTAAAGATCACGGAAGCATTGACCTAGAATGGCTCCGAGACACTCAGCCAGACAAAGTCAAGTATGCATAATGAACTCCGTCATGCTTATCATAAAACTTTACATAGTCTTACATTTTCTCTATTAACAACGCGCGTTGTTGCAGGGATTACTTACTGAGTATACACGGGTTGGGGCTGAAAAGCGTGGAGTGCATACGCCTCTTAACGCTTCACCATCTAGCTTTCCCGGTAAGCACTTGCCTGCAAGGATCAACCCAAAAAAAAAAAAACCATTTCACTGACTGTTTTTGTTAGGTTGACACGAATGTTGGACGTATTGCTGTCCGGCTTGGTTGGGTCCCACTTCAACCGCTCCCGGAGTCACTACAGTTGCATCTTCTTGAACTGTAAGTTTGCATCACATCATCAATAGACGATAGTTAAGCCTGCGGCTGATAAACTCTATTACTTTCGTGGAGGTACCCGATGCTGGAGTCGATTCAGAAGTATCTTTGGCCTCGACTCTGCATGCTGGACCAAGAAACCTTGTAATATCTCAACCCGAATCAACCTATAGCGGTAACAAAGTTATATCCTTATGTTCATTCTACTGACAATTTTATTGTGTACAACAGGTATGAGCTACATTACCAATTGATAACATTCGGGAAGGTAAAAACCTCGTCAATATCCACGACTACTCATCGTGCAAAACCAGAAGAAATGTTTTGCGATTATAGAGTTACTTACCTTGCATCTGATTCCAATGCAGGTTTTCTGCACAAAGAGGCAACCAAATTGTAATGCATGCCCGATGAGAGGAGAATGCCGACATTTCGCCAGTGCTTTCGCCAGGTACGGGGCCCCATTGTGTAAAAAAAAAACTGTATTCGAAACAGAAAATAATAAAACTGCATAACTGATGCATTTGCAACTGGTCTAGTGCAAGGCTTGCTCTTCCGGGGCCAGAGGAGAAACGCGTAGTCTGTTCAGACGTTTCAGCGGATCCCAGTCACAGTTGTGGCATAGTTGAAAAGCCTATGTTCTTACCTCCGCCCGAGGATCACATGGGGAGTGGTGCAGGGTTCACAACGATAAATTGTGAACCTATCATCGAGGAGCCAGCCTCCCCCGAATCATCAATAGAATATACAGAAAGAGACATTGAGGATGCCTTTTACGAGGATGATCCTGACGAAATCCCGGAAATAAAGCTCAACATCGAGGAATTCACAACTAACCTAAAGACCTTCATTCAAGGGAGTAAAGAAATGCAAGAAGGCGATATGTCCAAATCCATTATTGCACTGAGCCCCCGACTTGCTTCGATCCCCGCACCCAAACTGAAGCACGTTAGCCGACTGCGGACAGAACACCAAGTGTAAGTTCACAACCTCCATCCAAAATAACAAAATGACAATTTTTAGTGAAGAATAAAACAAGATATAACAATCCTTATTGGTATTCTTTTTCTCTCTTTCGTTCATCCTTCTGTTGTCGTAGATGAATAGTAGCTTTGAGCATCTTCGATCAGTTTAAATTTTCATCGATTTGTGACACGTAATTGCAGGTATGAACTCCCAGATTCCCATCCACTACTAGAAGGGGTTAGTTATTCTTCATCTCTGCGTAAACTTTTTGACATTTCACATTGCATCAATCTGACATCGAAGTAAAATGTTTCTGTTAGATGGATAGACGAGAACCTGACGATCCAAGTCCGTACCTTCTGGCCTTATGGACACCAGGTGAGACTGCAGACTCGATTCAGCTTCCGGAAGGTAAATGTAGCGCTACTGAAAGTGGCACGTGCGACAACAAAACATGTTTTTCATGCAACAGCACGAGAGAAGCACACGCACAAACAGTACGCGGGACTATTCTGGTAAGTGCTAGTATAAAATTGCCATTTAGAGAAAAACAACGAGCCCGATTGTTTTTCTTGCTAAAAGAACTACTACCTCGTTGCAGATACCGTGTAGAACAGCAATGAGAGGTAGTTTCCCACTCAACGGCACCTATTTCCAGGTCAACGAGGTAAAAAACTTCTCACGATCCATGTTTTCCGTATGAAATTGCCAATCAGTGATGATCAATACATGCATATATGTTGAAATACACGCAGGTTTTCGCTGATGATAAAACGAGCAAGGATCCTATTCACGTACCAAGAAGCTCGATATGGAATTTACCAAGAAGGACAGTCTTCTTTGGTACCTCGGTCTCTACTATATTCAAAGGTAAATTTTATCTAGTAGTTCACACGTAAAGAGTCGAAGCAAAAGTGACTTAACGATACTCGATTGGTGATTTTTAGGTATGTCGACGGAAGGTATCCAGTACTGCTTTTGGAAAGGTACGTATGGTCTTCAGCTGCATATAGATTGATCCCCTCCGTACTCGTAAAATGAAAAATGCGTTGCAGGATTCGTGTGTGTTAGAGGGTTCGACCAAAAAACGCGAGCGCCACGACCTCTGAAGGCAAGGTTGCATCTTCGTGCAAGCAAGATAGCAAAGAAAAATGAGTGAAAACGCAAGATAATGTAGAGCAAGCCTCCATCACTCCAAGATCAAGATGATAGAAGAACTGCAGTAGGATAGAATTATACATGACATTCTTTCACATTCTTGTTCTGGTTAGTATCCAGACCACTTACACGTATGCAGCAAGGAGAAATTACTAGGATAGAATCTCATAATTTCATAGACATAGTCACTTTTTCCAACATGTAGTTGCTCATCCTTTTAATTAATGCTTGACATTGATACTGAGCCATTTTTCGAAGGGAGATTTATTTGACAGAAAACAATAAATAAGAAATGTAACATTAAATATTTTATAAATGTATGTATACTTTTCTAGCATGTTATGCATACTTCATCGTGTACTCGCTCCATCGTGTATGAGATAAAAATATCTCATTTCTATTTATAGAAATTTTTTCTACAATATTAATTTATTTACAATTATAATCAATATAACCCATTATTAAATATTAATAATAAAAATGTGTTCTCATTATCTACTAAAACTATTTTAATTTTATTTACAATTATAATCAATATAATCCATTATTAAATATTAATAATAATAATATACTCTCATTATCTACTAAAACTATTTTAATTACCTTTCTTCTCGTCTGTTTTACTTTTCTTGTCTGTTTTACTTTATCAATTATACGTTCATTTTCGCGTCGTCCCAAATATTCTTATTTTTGAAATACAGAGTATTAGTGAACAAGCAGCAGTAGTATACTACTTTTCCATCAGATTAACTGCAAAAATATGTAAACCAGAAATCATCAACAATGTCGCTCGATCCATCCATATTCGAAACCACAGTCCCTTCCCGCTACATCACCTTCACACTCCCCCTCCCCCACCTCCTCCGCGCCGCCGTCCTCGATTCCCCATCCCCCTCCGCCTCCTCACCCTCCTCCACCGCCGCCATATGGGTCCCACCAGGCCGCGAATCCGACTGGATTTTCTCCACCTTCTCCGGCCACCTCCAGCTCCTTCTCTCCTCACCCACCCCCCACCCTCTCTCCCGCCTAATCCTCCTCGGAAATCCCCCATCTTCCCCCAATCCCACCTCCTTCAATTCCACCTCTCCGCCACCGCCGCCGCCGCCGCCGCCGCAGAATCTCGCCCCCTTGCTATTAGGGCTTTCCCCCAAATCCGAATTTCTAGGTCACAGTGAAATCCCAGAAGTGCCCCTGTTGATTTACGAGGATGAGGTGGTTAAAAATTCAATCTTGGAGATCTGCAATGGGCCCTGTGTAGGTGAATTTCTCATTGAGAATGTTGAATTGAAGTTTGATGATGGGGTTAGAGAGTTTCGGAGAAGGCTGAGGTTTAAGAGAATGCCTAATTTTGTCCAATCCCAAATTAGAATTCGGCCTAAAAAAGATGCAATCATGGATAATTTAGATGATTTGGAGTTTGAATTGGAAAAGGGGGTTTTGGTTCAGCCATATTTAAGCCCTATGGTGGCTGGCATTGCTGTGATTCACCGCTTCTTGGATGGAAAATCGCGGCCGAGAGCGTTGTGTTTGGGAGTTGGTGGAGGTGCATTGCTCGGATTCTTGGCCGATCGCCTCCATTTCGAGGTTGATGGAGTCGAGGAAGACGAGGTAGTTTTAGAAGCTGCGAAGAGGCATTTTGGATTGAACAATGATGAGTTCATCCACTTGTTTGTTGAAGATGGGATTAGGTTCATCAAGGGGGTTGCAAAGAAGTATGACATTGTTATGGTTGATTTGGATTCGAGTGATGTGATGAGTGGTGTCTCCGCGCCACCTGTGGAGTTCGTGGAGGGCTTCGTTCTCCGTGCTGCGAGGGAGGTTCTTCACGACGAGGGTGTCCTCGTTGCGAACGTGATTCCCTCGAGCAAGATGTTCTATGAGAGGTTGGTTTGTGAAGTTGGTGAGGTTTTTGAGGAAGTGTATGAGATTGATGTTGGGAATCAGGAGAATCTTGTATTGATTGCAGCAAAATCAGGTGTTGGAGAGGGTTGGGATGGGGAAGATAGTACATTTTTTAACAAGTTGAAGTTGGTTGTTTCATGTTGTTACATAGATTCCATCAGGAGAATATCAAAGACTAGATGATGATCATGTGATTTTCTTGGCTTCTTGCTATGTCAAGATCTTGAGTTTGGGCATATCTGTCATAGAATCTGAGGTTTTAAAATGTGAAATTTCAAATTTGAGGTTTAAACTTTATACTAGTAATTTATATCATGAGCTTTATACTTTATAGTATATCATGAGCTTTAATTCAAATTCTTCACATATTTTATTCTAAATAAAGTAACGGCCAAAATTGCTCCTGAACATATGCCCATTTTATGATTTTATTTCTAGACATTATGTTTTGATTTTTTGCGTCCATAACATTTCAACTCGGATCACAATCGATCTAAAATTAACTGTTCCGTCAAATTGTAACAATCAATATTTTTAATCCCGATTAATTAATATTCCCTTCATTCGCTCATAGTTGATTCATTTTTACACTTTGGAAAATTATAGTAGTAATATTAAACATTTTTCTCACTTTTATTTTATTCTATCTTACTTTATTCACTTTTTACTCTATCCTCTCTACTTCTTTTTCTCTCTTACTTTTTTATCTATCTAGTTAACACACTAAATGTCTATTTCTTAAACTCCGTACCAAAATATTACGCCTCAATTATGAGGGAACGGAGCTTGATCATAAAATGAAGTATTAACTATATGCAAGCGTACATACTTAGTAATAGGTATGGTATGATTTATTTCTCAATATATCCATACATATAATTTGTTTTAACGTATTGAAAATTTGTGCACGATTTAATGTATTAATAATTATTTTCTTGAATATGATAATTGTAATTATTATGTAGAGAGAATGTCGTATATATAAAATTGAAGTAAAAGATATTACTCGTATCAATATCTTTCAAAATGGTCGGAAAGGGTTATTACGTAAAATCAGCTTAGCATTGAATATTTCTATTAATTTATTGAATTAACTTTTATAAGCCCAATATTTCCTTAGTAATTAATCCAATAAGCCCATTGGAGCCCATTACCTAAATCGCATATATATAAAAAAAAAAACATAAGTTTCTTCAATATTTTTGAGCAGCCGCCCTATTTCTGCCGGCGTCCACGCTTTTCCGATTGATTGTTCAGTGCTAAAAATGGGATTGAAAGCGAAGAACAAGTCAGCCGCGAAGATCTCAAAGAAGGCTGCCGCTCAATTTTCAGCAGCTTCAAAATCCGATTACTTGGTCAATTAATTTATCTTTTCATTATTTCATCTTTGAACTTTATTGATTGCATATTAATGAATTGTTTTGTTTGTGAAATACAGCCGTTGGAGGGAGGTCCGGCG
>JAOWBI010000040.1:9949348-9963676 GCA_028566235.1 Salvia elegans | reverse complement strand
AATATGTTGTTGTGATTGTGATTTTTTTTTATTTTATATTTTTTTCCATCTACAAAATATAACCTTGTTTTTCTATTTTATTGTGTTCATCAAAGCTATTTACAAGCAATATTTTACCATTTTTTTTAAATCGCTCACTTACTTTTAAATTTATAGTAAAACTCATGCTATTATCATTACCAAAATTATTTTTGGCGTACAAAGTGAGTATTTATTTTTCACACACATATATAGTGGGGCCCCTATCAAAAGAAATTTTGCGTCACCACTGATCACACATTGGTCGCCAAATAATAAGAAATACTCCTGTTTTCCATTAAAAATTGAAACATTTTTCTTTTTAAATTATCTTATTAAAAATGAAATATTTTCTAAAATATAAATACCTCTATTTTTACATTTTCATCTATTTTACTTTACTCTTTCTTCATTAATTCATAAACCGATTCTTCGATTTCAAGCTGGAACCGACCGATTCTTAACCGACCGATTCTTAACCGACCGATTCCATTTACGATTCTTGAATTTAGAAAATTTTGTGACTGGTTAACCGGTCAATCGGTCCAGTTCTAATCGGAACCAGCCGAATAAGCACCCCTAAGTATTCATGCAAATATTCATCTTGATTACTCTCTCTATCCCATAGAAATAGTCCATATTTATATATGACAATCTTTTTCTTTTTTCTTTTGTTTTGTCATTTATGAACCCTACCATCTACTATACGATTTCAATTATTTTTTTTTTCTTCTTTTTACTTTACAAATTACGTGCTATTATAAAATCCAACGTGCTATTATAAAACCCGTGTGAACCCTAAAGAGTTTATTTCTATGGGACGAAGTTTTAATTTTCAGTTTACTCATCCAATGAAATATTTAAATGACCAATGAACACACAACACGCAGGTTACATGACAACTCTGCCACACACACTCCAATGTTCAAGCTGAAAGCAATAAACAGCTGAGCTTCAGAGGGTATATTTGTAATTTTCCCTTTCCGACGGCGGAGCATAAAAAAAGATAAGGAAATAGCACAGCCATGTCACTGATCCTTGTATCATACAGCAAAAGAAATCCAACCGTTGGATTAGAACCGATTAGGCAACCCCCAGCCGTAGATCACTCGATGATCTTTTATTCATATATTAAAACATTTATTATTTTTTTATTTGCAGCATTTCCTTTTTCCTATTTCCGATCTAGCTTTAATGATCTTAAACCATTTATAACCCTCGTTCTCACCCAAAATTATCCATTGAATTTGCTGCTTCTTCTTCTTAGCTCCTTTTACCTTAGGGTAAAATCACTAAATTTTACTCCAATTCTGCTTGAAGTTTTGAAGATCGATCGAGATTGTTTGTGGCCATGGCGAGCGAAGAATTACAAGGCAGCGATCTTCACGATCAAGCTCAAATGGCGCCGGCGCCAGCTCCGATTCCGTTGCCTCCTTATCCTGAGGTAGAATGCAGCTCTTTTCAACTTTGTTACTTATCCTCAGCTGTGAATTGCATGTTGTTATTAGTTAATTCGTATCCAATAAATTAATAGATTTCTCACTGGATTTCGTGAATTTGCATTTGAACTCATAGATTCGTCACCGAATTTCGTGATTTTGCGTCTGAAACTCGTCGACTCGTTAATTTCGTGATTTTGTTTCTGAAACTCGTGGATTCGTCTCTGGATTTCATGATTTTGCATCGGAAACTCATCTATTCGTCACTGAATTTCATAATTTAGCATCTGAAACTCGTAGATTCGTCACTGAATTTCGTGGAAAAAATTCTCGATTCATTTTTTCGTATAGATGATTTTGGCGGCAATTCAAGCGTTGAACGAGGAAAACGGCTCGAATAAATCGGCGATCTCGAAGCACATCGCGAAGGATATCGAGGCGACCTACGGCCCGATCCCGCCGGCGCACTCGGCGCTGCTCAACCACCACCTCAACAAGATGAAGTCGTCCGGCCAGCTGCTGTTCCTCAAAAACAACTACCTTGTCCCCGATCCCAACGCGCCGCCTCGCCGTGGCCGCGGCCGCCCTCCCAAGCCGAAGACGCCGCTTCCTCCCGGAGCTCCCCTGCTCTCTCCCCGCCCCCGCGGCCGCCCTCCCAAGTCTCACGACCCCAATGCTCCCCCGCCGCCGCCAAAGCCGAAGAGCCCTAACGCCGCGGCTCCTTCTCTCTCGGGGAAAAAACGTGGCCGGCCACCGAAGGCCAAGCCAGCTGATGCGGATGTGGATTCTGCTCCAGCTCCGGTTCAGAATCCGGCTCCGGCCGCCGAGGGAGCGCCACGTGGACGTGGAAGGCCGCCGAAGGTTAAGCCGGCGGCGACTGCTTCTGTAGGGGCTTAATTGAAAGAAGAGTGGTAATCTAGGGGCTTTTAGACTAATTTGTTGTTGTAGTGTTATTTATTTTCCTTATTTGCATCTTGATCCTTGTAATTTGAGTGGCTTTTAGTTTAGGGATGGTGAGTTGTAACTTTGGTGTAAATTGATTGGATCGCTTTTAATGAGAAAAAGAAAAGGGGGAGGAAAAAAAAAAGATTCTTTTCATGTTTTTAATTTATGCTTTTCTTTTCCTTTCTTTTATTCTAATTGGATAAAATGATATTTTTATCTTTAAAAAAATTGGCACTTTTACTTTAGTTTCATTTACATGGAAAGTGCGTTGGGGCATGGTGAGTGACTGTTTGTTTGTTTTCTTTAATTGGAATTGGCTAAAAAAGATGCTGTGGTTGGAAAGGTTATATATTAGCTTGAACAGAAAGAGAAAAAGTTGTTTAAAATCAGCATGAAGATCGAGGTAAAAGGTGAAGTGGCTATGTTAAACTTGAATATTTTAGCTTATAGGTATTCATTTTTTTGTGAGGTGTGTGATAAAGTTATGAATCTCAATCACTTTGTTTTCTTACTGAGTAAAAATTTAAATTTTGAAATGTGTTGAAAATGGGTGGGTGAATTATTGTATGGCTATTTTCGAAATTGCGAAACAATATAATGGCGTTATTAATGATCCACTTTCAATCCATCTATCTATTGTTTCAATTGTACCTATAAATTTTAGTACTACTACAATAATTAGATTAAAAAATTAATTGAATATTATAAATATGAAAAAAGGGAATATTCCATTGTAGAGTGAAATGTGGAGTTATATGTTAGAAATGAAAATAAATTACTCTACAAAAATGTAAAAATCTCTCGATAATGAATTAGTTCATTTGTATGGATGCTTATATTCATGGTTAGTTATTTATCGAATAATCTTGAATCTTGAGTTCACCTAGTTTGGTTGTGGAAATTGGACTTACATGAAAATAATTAAATCAACTAACTAATGGTAACGGAAATACTCCCTCGGACTCAAGTCTCAACTAAGTTGAGTCAACTTTTGGGCATGTGAATTAAAGAATTGTATTGAAAAGCAGAAGAGAATAATAAAATAGGAAAGATAAAAAAAGAGTAAAGTATGTGACGAAATGAAATAAGAGTGATTAGATATTTTATTTTTTGCTAAAAAATAAATAACTCAACTTAATTGGGTTGGAGGAATTAACTAACTAAAATCAAATGTTTGAAACATTACCTATACAACCCAAAATCAAATGAACTCAACGTCAATAAGTAGTAATAAAATAACAACTAGAATCGTACTGTCACCCTGCCCTGATCCAATCAAATCCAAAAAAAACGTGGTCGAATTTTACGAGAATCTAGCCTGCAACAATCATAGTTAAATCATTACAAAAAAATGAATCTTGCAACCATCGCGATTCCTGATTCCTCGTTGGAATCCGCCTGTCATTTCTCCAAACAAGAAACATAGAATTCATCAATCCCCATCACCTATTTATGTCACATCCAATTCCAAATTAAGGTCCCCAAAAAAAAAATGTCCACGACTAATCACACATCACTCCCAAGCGGCCTAGACTCCGACGTGGCGTCCCCCGACTGGCTAAACAAGGGCGACAACGCGTGGCAGATGACGTCGGCCGCGATGGTGGGCCTCCAGAGCGTCCCGGGCCTCGTCATCCTCTACGGGAGCATGGTCAAGAAGAAGTGGGCCGTGAACTCCGCGTTCATGGCCCTGTACGCCTTCGCGGCCGTGCTCCTCTGCTGGGTCCTCTGGGCATACGAGATGTCGTTCGGGCCCAGAGCGATCTCTATAGTGGGGAAGCCGGACGCGAGGGGCACGGCCGAGAGTTATCTCCTGGGCCAGAACGAGCTCGGGGGCTACGTTCCGACCGCGGACTATGTTTTCTATCAGTTTGCGTTTGCGGCCATCACGGTGATACTCCTTGGAGGGTCGTTGCTTGGGAGGATGAATTTTTATGCGTGGATGATGTTCGTGCCGCTGTGGACGACGCTATCGTACGCCGTGGGTGCGCACACGATTTGGGGGAAGGGATTCTTGACGGATAGGATAATTGACTATGCTGGGGGATATGTTATTCACCTTTCTTCGGGAGTGGCTGGTTTGACCGCGGCTTATTGGGTAATTTATTTCTTGATTATTTACTTACATAACTGCATGGATCTCAATCTTATCTGAAATTCATAGGTTGACCTGAATAACTTGGAAAAGTCATAGGGTTAGGGTCGTATCCAAGTAAGCTGGCTCGAATAGCCCGACAATCAGAGTGGATAGACCCGACTGATATCACTACTTACATGGCACTATTGAACGTTAATTAAAACAAAATCATATTTTAGGCACTAAACAACATAGTATTATACTATATTATACTAAATTAAATATATTTATTTGTTGAATTATGATTTATATTGAATCATACTAGAGTGAAAATATCACTTGGATGCAAAATAAGAATAAATTAATAATTTAAAAATTTATAGCCAAATTTTAGAATGGTGTGAAAAATCAGAATTTGATAAAAATTTAGAAATTTACATACCCTAGAAAAAATTATATACGGGTAGATATGGAATATTAAATGTAGGGAGTACTACAATAGTGATAAAAAAAAGTTATAATAAATTTATAGCTATAATGAAATCAACCTAAAATATTAGTAGTAGAACAAATTGAAAATGATGCCCAAACTTTAATTTCACTATTAGTAATAATTAAGGAGAAAAAGTGTAAATGGTCATTTTATAGGAGTAATTGATCAGTATTTTTAATATTGATTGATAGGTGGGGCCGAGGCATAGGGAGGACAGGCAGCATTTCCCCCCTAACAACATTATAAACATGCTTGGGGGCGCGGGGTTTCTGTGGATGGGTTGGACCGGCTTCAACGGCGGTGCGCCACTGGCGGCCAACAAAATCACATCGCTGGCGGTGCTTAACACCCACGTGTGCACCGCCACGAGCATCCTCGTGTGGCTGTCGCTCGACGTGGCCGTTTACCTCAAGAGCTCCGTCGTTGGAGCCGTGCAGGGGATGATGACTGGCCTTGTTTGCATCACTCCCGCCGCCGGTAAATTTTCTATAACAACCTTTGTAAAGATATTGTAAAAACAATAGTATAACTAGCTTAAAACTCTCTATGTCCCATAAAAATAGTGACTTCGATAATGCAAAATTAATATAGTAATCCAAAAGATAAAGAGAAAAAGTAATTGAAATATTTTTAGGGAAGAAAGAAGGTCATTGCATAAGAGAAAAATATTGTTTTAAATGGAAGTGGACTACTAGTATTATTTTGAGGCAGGAGGGAGCATAGACTAGATGAAGTACAAAAAATTATCTATATTTAGATATGGATCGAACTAAAGACCTCTTCTTCAAATATAATTTTCTTAATTATAGTACTTGAGAATTTGTTTAGTGTTCTAACATGGGATAAAATTTGATACGTTTGACTGTCATAATTTCTACTCCATATATCACTATAAGTTTATTTAGATGTAGTATTAAACTATATGTAACATGCAATTTTATTTGATATGATGCAAAATGGCAACAGCTTATGAGTACTTGTTATAGTAATTAATATTTTTATCAGATATATTACCTATGAGTTTATCAAGTTGTTTGGAGTAGAATCACATAAATTATTACTTCTTCTGTCAACAAAACCATTTCCATGTAGTATGATGCGCAATTGGAATAGTATGAGGGAGTAAGAGATGGTAAAGTATGATAGGAAAAAAAAAAGTGGTGATAAAGTTTTTATAAATGAAAATGAAATTGTTTTTGTGGACAATTGGACTACTTTTCACAGAAAAATGATATTGTTAGGTGCCGAAAAAGATATTAGAGTGAAATAGAGTATATCGTATATTGTAATCATTCATACAAAAATGTGATAATTTTGATATATTAATACTCCATCCGTTTAGAAGAAGACGACCCTTTCTTCGTGCAACACGATATCTTTTATGTAACTTTACTTTGTGTTTTAAGTTGGAAAATAAAGTAAGAGAAATGAAATAAAGGAGAAATAAAGATATTTCTATTTTTAGTAAAAATTCATTTTAATTGAAAACCAAAAAAAATAAATGGAACATCTTCGAAGGGGAGAGTACTAAATTAGTAATGTGTTTGGATTTGTAGGAATTGTGGATACATGGGCCGCAATCATAATGGGAATCCTATCGGGCCTAATTCCTTGGTACACAATGATGGTTTTACACAAAAAATCAGCCTTCCTTCAAAAAGTAGACGACACGCTTGGAGTTTTCCACACCCACGCAGTCGCGGGCCTACTTGGTGGGCTTCTCTCGGGCCTTTTCGCTAAGCCCGATCTCCTCGCTATGTTCTACAATCGAGATCATCTTGGACCGGGCTTCTTGTACGGAGTATTCAACCACGAATTCAGTAACGGGCTTCGCCAAATGGGCTTCCAAGTTCTAGGAGCCCTTTTTATAACGGTTTGGAACGTGGTGGTAACAAGCTTGATATGTATAGTAATAAGTAGAATCGTCCCTCTTCGAATGGACGAAGACGGGCTCGAAATTGGAGACGACGCGGCGCACGGAGAGGAAGCGTATGCGCTATGGGGTGACGGGGAGAGACAACCTATTCCTCTTCGGTTTCGTATGACTCCTAAAATGCCATCGTTTTGTACACGGTCAGTTACAAATCGTTAGATATTATTGTGCGGTAAATTTTTACTTTTGAAATGAAGTTTTTTATAAGGCTAATCGTATATTTGTATAATTATAATTTGAAATTAATATTTTAGTGGTACGTGAAAATGATAGTGAACTATGTAGTACTCAATTTCTATGTCGCACGTTGGTGGAATTAGGGGGACCAAAATTATGGTTATATGATATGATTTTTAAAATTTCAAAATTTTGTTATAAATACTAATCGTGAAATATTATTTGTAGCAAATATTATTTAAAATAATACTTCGTAAAATTAAAAGTGGGATGTTGTAGTACGATTTTGCTGTTACTTTCACATTCATTTCCATTAATAACTTTCGGTTATCTGTAAACCCTTGATATAGTGATTGGAGGAGAAACGTATGTCAAAATAAGTTACTATATGTTTTATTGTCTAGTATTTTGATAAAGTTGAAAATATGGGTTGTCTGGTTTCTTGTAACTGCAAACTATAGAAACGAAATACAGAAGTAATAGTAGTTTTAGAAGCAACGTTTTATTTCAAATCTGGAAAATAAAGGGCTGTTATTTTCGACATCATGAGGCATCGAGTGGTTGAGAAATTGAACAGCTGCTTCTTCTAGAAAAGGGAATTGATGATATATGCATAACCGTCCCATTTTCAACTAAATTCTTGAGAAATTGGGAATTTATTGTTTTAGTTTGCATTCTAAAAATATATTTGCACTCTTTATTTTAATTTACGTGTCGTGTTCTTTAATAGCAAAAATGTATGCTGTATAATTATTCATAATCAATTATTAAAAATAAAAGATTTATATTCCAATTGTTACGAGCGGATGCATCAATTTATTTTGATAGAAGCTATATATTTCGAGTTCAAAGATTTTTATGTTTCGTGACGATTCAGTCTTTACACAGCGATTCACACATAATACTAAAAATTCTACAATATTACTCCATATGAATTAAAAAGGTATAGTTTTAATCAACTATAATGAGCTGAATAAAAAATTGCAAATAAATGTTAGTAAATTTTTGTAGAACCTAACTAAAATTGATGAAATATAACATGCAATTTAATAAACTAAAACATAAGAGATTAAAGTGATTAAAAAATGTTAAAGCTAAAAATATATAGTTTTTGTTTGTTTTTAGTAAAAAAGACTTTGAAAAGATAATAAAAAAATTTTATTGCACGAAGCATATGAATTATACTACAAAGTTGTTCATGATATAAATTAAGGTGTCTCTTATTTCAATTAATAATTTTATATGAGATACTCCTTTCGTCCTATAAAAATAGAGACTTTAGGGATGACGCAGGTTTTAATGCAAAATTGATAAGTAAGAAAGTGATAAAAAAAAATGATTTGAGTATTTTTAGTGGAGAATGAGATCCAACTCAAAAAATAAAAATATTTGCCAAAAATAAAAGATAACTATTTTTATAAGACAGCCACTATTTTGTTAAGACCGAAAGAGTAGTATAATAATTTGACACTGACAAACTTACTAGCAAAACTTAAGGTCTTCTTCAAATACACAACAATAATTCGATGTTTTGAAAACTACCATCTAGTAATAAAAATCTCATTTAGATAAACCTTAATAAGATGGAGCTTCATGTGTACACACTTCAGTTAAATTAGTCCACAAAATAATCAATATCAAAAATGAAAATAAAACCAGAATTGTATTGCTATGCAATTGATTTCTTAAATCTATCTTTTCCCTTTTTTGTCAACTTCTTCCCCTTCACATTTCATGATAACAAATTTCAGGTATTTTTTGAGATAATAAAATTCTGTTATTAAAAGCTAAAAGCATCCTAAAAAAAAGTTGTTTCTCCCATCACACAATAGTCCAACCTTGCTCTATAAAAAGGAGAATTTCAACCCCTAACTAAAACACAATTTCTCATCACAAAAATCCCATCACATTCCTGAAAAAAAAATGAACAAATTCTTCCTAGCAACGCTCTCGCTCCTCGTGATCATCGGTCTCGTGGAGTGCTTTGACTTCCACGAGGCCGAGCTGGAGACAGAGGAGCGGCTGTGGGACCTCTACGAGCGGTGGAGGAGCCACCACACCGTGTCGAGGAGCATCCACGACAAACAAAAGCGCTACAACGTGTTCAAGGCCAATGCCTATTACATCAACGATTTCAACAAGATGGACAAGCCTTACAAGCTCAAACTCAACAAGTTTGCCGACATGACCAACCATGAATTCAAGAGCGTCTACGCCGGTTCGAAGGTGAGCCATAATCGAATGTTCCAAGGGGCCCCACGTGCGAATGGAAGCTTCATGTACGAGGACGTACATGATGCTCCAACCTCTGTTGATTGGAGGAAGAAAGGCGCGGTCAACGCAGTCAAAGATCAAGGAAGTTGTGGTAAGATATTCATTGCCATTGAATAAGCTATGAGGGGCTTAAGCCACTACCAAATATTTTTTTATTATTATATTATATTTTCATCATCAGATTAAATAATAAGAAAATTGTCTTTTTAATATCTCAAACTTAAAATTTAGAAAATTTAGCTTCTATAAGAATATTTTTTTGCGCCCACCCGTGTGCTTATAATTCGTGTTTCATGAGAAAATAGGTAGTTGTTGGGCGTTTTCGACTGTTGTTGCGGTTGAGGGGATAAACTACGTCAAGACGAAGAAATTAGTGTCTCTATCCGAACAAGAGCTCGTTGACTGCGACATCGAGGAGAACCAAGGGTGCAATGGAGGGCTAATGGAAGCAGCTTTTGATTTCATTCAAAAAAATGGAGGATTAACAACAGACAGTATCTATCCCTACACGGCTAAAGATGGGAAATGTGACAAGAAAAAGGTAAAAATAAACAATCACTTCTAATTTCTATTCAAATTTACTATGCACTTTATCATCCAACAAAAATAGTTTTGTTTCATAAAAACATATTATCTTCATACTTTCACTTATTTAACATTTTTGTTACAAACCTACCATAGTAGTCATATTACAATCAATTATCTTTTATTAAAACTCATATCGCATCTTTTTAGGACTATTTTTATGTGCATCTTGTTGTTAGAGCATCTCTAAAGGGAGAGGTAAACGGGAAGGTAAAGTTATATGACTTTCGAATTTACCTTTTCTTCATGAAAAATTATTCTTCAAGGGGAGAGGCATATGAGAATGTATTATACATTTTCTCATTTTGAAGAGGTATCAATACCTCTCCATCAATGGAGATGTAAAATTTTATAACTACCATATTTGCCTTCTTTTCATGAAAAATCATTCTCTAAGAAGGAAGGTATATGAGAAGATATTACACTTTATATTTTTTAATGCATTTTGTACTATTATTTTATTTTCAAAAAATTATTTACCTTTCTCTTATATTACTTTTTTCTTTTAGAATGTGTTACTTTTTGGAAGGGTATATTTCACTTTTGAGAAGATAAATAGATGATATACCTCTTTCATTTACCTTTCCTTGTTAGAGATGCTCTTAGGGATATTAATGGAGCAGTTAAGCATCATAAGTGAGAATTAAATGGATTAAAGAAAGAGGCATAAGTGCAGAGGATTAATGACTAAATAAGGGCGCGGCCATCTGCGTCCCTGGTCGGCCCAGCCAGCTCGGGGCGATAGTAGCCGTGCCCCAAGCGTGATTTTAACAACACTAGAGAGAGCAATTTATATTTTTTATTTATACTTAATCTTGTTCCATTTTTTACTACAGGCGAACGCTCCGGTAGTAGCCATAGATGGACATGAAAATGTACCCGTGAACAATGAAGATGCACTATTGAAAGCGGTAGTTAACCAGCCCGTCTCCGTGGCAATTGAAGCCGGTGGCCCAGATTTCCAGTTTTACTCTGAGGTAATTCCAATCATAATCAACACAATCTGGACATTTTTTCATAAATTCTCTATGATTAGAGCTATCAAATTGGGTCCGGCCTCATCAACCTGTCTGACTTGGTCTCATGTAATAATTGAGACCAAGTTACCAGGCTCTAAGAAAATCAATTAAATTTAATGGGCTTAGGTTGAGAATTTGAGATGACAGATTTTATATTTATTGGTCTTAAAATTGAAATGACTCGATTGACATCTCTAATCAAATTTAATGGAATAGTATAATTCCAAACTTAGCTAATTTTTTCATTTTTTCATTTTAATGTGGCAGGGTGTATATTCAGGGGAATGTGGCACTGACCTAGACCACGGGGTTGCAATTGTTGGGTACGGCACTACCCTCGATGGGACAAAATATTGGATCGTGAGGAACTCGTGGGGAGCCGATTGGGGCGAAAAGGGCTACGTTAGAATGCAACGTGGGATCACTAAGAAACATGGACAGTGTGGCATTGCGATGGAAGCATCTTATCCCATCAAAAAATCATCCAACAATCCTGGCGACGACGAGGGTGAATCGACAACAAATAAGGATGAACTCTAGTTTGATTTTGCATTTGCCATCGACTGTTGTTCTATTGTTAGATAAGAAGTTATTTGGTTATGTCACACAGATTGATTTCTATGTATTTGTTATTGTGTAGTTTAAGTGTGTGTATGCTCAATTTATTGAGTTATATCCATATCATGAATTCATTAAAAATAGTTCTTTGGCTTGTTTTATTATGTTTAGTTAGGCCTTTGCAGTGATAATGTTACTTTAACTTGAACGAAATTAATCCAATCTAAGCAGATGAAGAAAAATATCATAAACATAATTGTCACATTCTCATAAATAAACACTAGTCCATACTCAATTATTCATAAACTTAAGTCACAAATGAGACGGTCTCACACGTCTTTTCTCCGTATTATTTGAATATACGAAAGTGGGTGCATCAACCGTAGCAACGGATGGGGTCATTGCAGCCCTTGGCAGCCGACTGCGCGGGGCCTTTCCCTGCACCCTTCTCCAGATACTGCTGGTGATACTCTTCAGCTCTGTAGAATCTTTTGGCTGGAAGTATTTCAGTCACTATCTTATTCTCCACCTCTTTCTGCTTTGCTTCTAGTGATTCTTGGGCTAGTTTTGCTTGTTCTTGGTTGTAGTAGTATATTCCTGACCTATACTGTGTCCCAACATCATTTCCCTGCAACATTAAATAATTATTGTGTTAGTTAATGTTGTTGTGAATCATACAACAAAATTGTCCAAACCTTAAAGCAAAATGTGATTAACACATTTAGTCTTTGTATACACCAATTTCTTGTAAAACTTCAAATTTCTGATGCAATCTCTCATCCGGTCATCCGGCCTAGATCTTCATACAAGTATACTCATATATAGTTCTATTCTTAAATTATAACCCGAACTTTAACCCCATGGTTACTTTTTAACTCAAACTTAAAAACATTATAAAAATAGCCTATAGTAATTATGTTGTTCACTTAATAGCATGAGTCAAAAATTTTAGAGAATTTTCATAGGTATATCTTTGGATTCCATGTACTCATGTTTCTTGAAGACACATTAGCTGGAAATTTCGAGCAAGCTAATTAATAAATGGCTATCGGTGGATAAAATCACGAACTAAGGTCGAATTCTGATATATGCAAAGAATGATGAACTTAAAAGGTGATCAAAAAATCATAAACTTTGATTTTGTTGTCAATTTCCCACAATTTAGAATTATGGTGAAATTAAAACTAACGTAACAAAATTGAATTCACGTGACAATTGAATCTACCAAAATGACATAGTTTTGAGTATTACTCTGCCATAGTTCGTGATTTTAGCAACAAATAGCCTTTGTAGTTTTGAATACTAAAATTCATTGAAAATAATCGGTTATAGTTTGTGATAAAAGCAACTATTAACCCAACAAAGGAATGATAAGTATAGGTGTGAAGCTAAAGTTGAGGATATTAATATTAAATATTTTTACATAGCTATACCAAAAAAAAAACCAATTAAACAAACATAAAACGAAATTCAAGCTAAAAACAGACAACACAAAATAATGAAATACTAGTCGTATTAGATAGAAATAGAAATAATAAAGGAATACTGACCTGACGATTGAGAGTTGTGGGATCATGTTTCCCCCAGAATACACGAAGCAGAGTCGTATAGGGGCAAACAGTCGGGTCGAAATGGATCCGAACCACTTCAGCGTGGTTGGTGGATCCGGCGCAAACCAGCGGGTAATTCGGGTCGTGGACGTGGCCCTGCGAGTAGCCCACTTCCGTCTTCGCCACGCCCTCCACCCTCTGAAAAGTCAATTCTACCCCCCAGAAGCAGCCGGCCGCGAACTGGGCCAGCTCCAGACCCGGATCCGCCGGGGAGTCCGTATCCGCTTCAAGCGCCGGGTTGCTCGAGGCCATTTCTGATTCAATGAGTCAGACTGAGAGCTGCTTCACTCACTTATTATCACTTTTTAATTCATTTAAATCACCAAATCTAATCAATTAATTGTGGTACTTGTTTCCAAGTGGGATAACTGTGAATCTGGTCGCGTTTTACCGTCACGTGCATGGGTCAGCGGTCAAATAACTTAAATTCCTTTTGCAATAATTTTGCAATTTCCTTAAAATTTTATCCCACTTTTGCCCCTTTCATTTTATATTCTGATTTTATATGCTATGGCATTTAAAATCATGACTTCAAATACACAGATTTTAATATTGATCTATAATTCAATGCTCCATGGTTATCAATTTTCGACGAATAAATCAAGTAGACATTTCAAGTATGCACTATAGGAGTATTGATTTAGCTTAGAGACAATTCATAGTTGTTAAAATAATAAGAATAGTCGAAAGGTCATGAATTTAAATACAGTATATATACTTTGTATAAAATCAAAGCTTGGTCAAAACTTACTTACAAAAATTATAAGCATATGGAAATTTGGCCCATATGCCGAAAAGATTCAATTTTTATTTATTTTGACACAACGTAATAAAAAAATACTAGGCCGAAATATTTTTATTTTTATTTTTATGGAAATGTGGCTCATATGGCAATAATAGGTTAGTTTAATGTATTGTGTGCACTG
The DNA here is from genome assembly GCA_028566235.1 of Salvia elegans. Taxonomy (NCBI): domain Eukaryota; kingdom Viridiplantae; phylum Streptophyta; class Magnoliopsida; order Lamiales; family Lamiaceae; genus Salvia; species Salvia elegans. Next base: position 9,949,622 of record JAOWBI010000040.1, on the reverse strand, counting down.
GGAAAAGAAAGTTATCACAAAAGCTATCAAAATCTGTTAAAAAGTAATGGAGTAGTACAAAAATTCATATTTTCAGTAGCCATCAAATTTCCTTTTTTTTTTTTTCTTGTTGGGCAGTAACCATACCTTTTATTGACCATTTTTTAAACAAATTCTCCAACAAACTCATGGAGAAAAAGCTCCACCAGCCAACATCCTACTCTCTCTGATCATTCAGCCATTAGCTTAGCTCCTCCTTAATCTTTCAACACGCAGTGTGTGAGCAAGAAACAGC
>JAOWBI010000040.1:9553821-9564580 GCA_028566235.1 Salvia elegans | reverse complement strand
TAGTGTATTCTAAGATTAAAATATTCATTAAAATCGTAATTTATATCTTCAGAAACAAAATGGATTGAAAATATGTCGTGGTAGTTCTGCTGAAAAGTCAACGACAATACTAAAATTAGTAGTGTAATAATGCAAAACACACATGATTGAATAGTTAGGTATACAATAGAAATATCATATGTATCATGTATGATTGATTGTGTCAAGATTTATAGGATATGTATGTCGAAATATATAAATGTGAAACTGAATTAAATTCGTTGAAAAGTCAACGCCTACATGAACGAGATGGCTCATGCAAAGTAAATAATGAATTAATGTTTTTTACTTTTTTCAGAAAAGAATATATTTCATACATTCGATCGTCCAACATTTCTTAGTCAAAAATACTAATCTTGCATAATAATAAATTTGTTTTTTTATTTCGATTGACTCACCAAAATTAGTATGTACACTCTATTTATTCATTCACTAAAAATTCATTTTTTCTTTAATGCCATTGACAATAATTAATTACTTTTTTCTTTCAACTATTTTTAGTGAATTTAGATAGTAATACTATGAAAAAGAAAAGCAAAAGGAAAAGGAAAAGAAAAAGAAAAAGGAAATTAGATCATAATCAAATTATTTTAGGCAAGGGAACCTAATGGAGATCATTCGAGAACCTAGTTCTAACAATAGAGAATCAACAGGAATTTGATTCTACTATTTTTATATTCGAAAAATAGACTTTAATTAATTTAATAATTCCAATTCCAATTCCAATTCCAATTCCAATTTTAATTTCAATTTCAATTTGTGAACTGAGTCATTTCTCCAAACAAGGCAACCTATCACCTTCCTAATACCTCCCAATAAAAGGGATTCCATTTCCCCCCAATTTCTGTGCCCTAATTCCTCAATCAATTTCACCTAGTGACACACACTCAATTCGGAAGCACTGAAGCAGATGGCGGCGGCAATCGGAGGCGAGGACAAGGTGCTGGCCACCGCGCAGCGGATCGTGCAGTCGCTCGGCAACACCTCCGACACCGACGATATGCTTCTGATCTTCTCCGCCTTCGACAACCGCCTCTCCACTCTCTCATCCTTCGTCGAGAATCCTTCCGCCGTCGCCGGCGAAGAGTCCTCCGCCACCCCTTCCCGATTCGACGATGCTGAGCGGATCATTTTGAGCCACGCCGATTCGTCGTCGTTTCCCGACGACTACTTGGATGCGGTCGATGAAATCATACAGTTGACCGAGGAGTTGAACCTGGGCTCTTCTGACGCCAGCGAGGAGGTGATGGAACGTGCTGAGAACGCGCTGCAGCTCGCGATGACGCGGCTGGAGGACGAGTTCCGCCACGTGCTGATTCGGAACACCGTCCCCCTTGACACCGACCGCCTCCACCGCTCAACGCTTTCGTCATCCGCCGCTGCAATCGCGATTGCTGCGACGGAGTTTTTCAATGGTGATGCGAGTGAGAGCCTTGAAGATGTCAGCAGTGGGCGTTATAGCAATCATAGCCACGGCAGGGGTGTGAGCTTTGGAGGGGACGATATGTCCCTTGAATTGATTCACCCCGATGCTTTGACTGAACTGGAAGTGATTGCTGATAGGATGATCCGATCTGGGTATGAGAAGGAATGCTGTCAGGTCTATTGTAGTGTTCGGCGTGATGTTCTAGAGGAATGTATGTCTATTCTTGGAGTGGAGAAATTGAGCATCGAGGAGGTTCAGAAGATTGATTGGAAATCGTTGGATGATAAGATGAAGAAATGGATTCAGGCAGTGAAAATAGTTGTTCGAGGTCTTTTGTCGAGTGAAAAGCATTTATGCGAGCAGATTTTTGATGGGTCTGATTTGATTAAGGAAGTCTGTTTTCTAGAGACTGCAAAAGGTTGTGTGATGCAGCTATTGAATTTTGGTGAGGCAGTTGCAATTGGAAGGAGGTCCGTGGAGAAATTGTTTAGGTTTCTTGATATGTATGAAGCATTGGCCCAGGTTCTACCCAATTTGCAGGCATTATTTATGGATGAAGATGCAGGTGATATGGTGTGCAAGGAGGCTCAGGGTGTGTTGGATGGACTAGGAGAAGCTGCTATTGCGACCTTTGTGGAGTTTGAGAATGCAGTTCAGGGGGAAGCTTCAAGGAAGCCCATCCAGAATGCTGAGATTCATCCGCTTGCTCGATATGTAATGAACTATGCAAAGTTGCTTGGGGATTATCGTAATACTCTAAACTTATTATTGAAGAATTTGGAGGCTGAGACGGGTGAGTCGGATAGGGGGAACGCTAACAATTCAGAATTGGAAAGCATGTCCCCTTTTGCCCACCGGTTGTCTGCCTTGATGATGTCTTTGGAATCGAATATTGAGGAGAAGTCAAAGGTGTATGAGGATGTTGCAATGCAATACATATTCTTGATGAACAATATACTTTACATTGTGCAAAAGGTGAAGGACTCAGAGCTGAGAAATCTTTTGGGTGATAATTGGATTAGGAAACGGCGGGGACTGATCAGACAGCATGCCACACAGTACCTCAGAGCATCATGGACCAAGGTCTTATCTTGTTTGAAGGATGAAGGGATTGGTGGGGGCTCGAGTAATGCATCAAAGGTTGCTTTGAAGGAGAGGTTCAAGAATTTCAATGCTTGTTTTGAAGAAATCTATAGGGTTCAAACATCTTGGAAAGTCCCTGATCCTCAGCTTCGTGAAGAACTTAGGATATCCATTTCGGAAAAAGTGATTCCAGCTTATCGCTCATTCATGGGAAGGTTTGGGAGTCACCTGGAAAGTGGAAGGCATGCGGGGAAATACATCAAATATAATCCAGAGGATTTAGAGAATTATTTATTGGATTTATTTGAAGGAACGCCCCTTATCATCCACCATATGAGAAGAAAAAGTACATAAATACAGGACTGTGGTTGTAGGTATGGTTTCTGGCTTCTTCAAGAAGTAATGCAACTTTGACTTTCCGCTTGGTGTTGTAATCTTCTCCATAGGTTGGATGTACTGAACGCAATTTTTTGTGAAATATCCACATCCTTCTACATGTAGTGTAATAATTTGTACATTTACCTTGTCCTCTGTGTGGAACTAAATATGTCTTGTACTTATTTTGTGAAACCACATTTAGAGTTGGACTACATGATATTTTGGGCATGACTTGTTCATTTTTGGCCGTCTTTTTAGTGTGTGAATATTGATGTTCACTTAACTCCCAGTCCCACTCTCAGGTTTATTCATGCTGGATCATGGGACATAGGGACTCTCCGGGAATTACTAATCTGTGTGCTTATTTCTGTATTAAGATGTAGAGAGAGTACGGACACTGTTTAGACCTGTTTCGTGTGTTTTTCAAATTCTCTGCTTCATTTTCTTATTTCTGTCTACTAATTGCTGGTGTTCTGGCCATGGGAACTAGTATATTGACTGCTCTTTGTCTTAGGAAAAGGTCAACTTGAATTATGATGAAAAAGTATCTAGGACATTTAATGACATCAATATGCTCAATTCCTTGGATGATTAGATTTGCATCATCTGCCTTTACTACTAAAGTGTGCAGTATGAATTCAGAAATTAGATCTTGATTAGCTGATTTGGTCATTGTGCCTTAACATAAATAGGAAAGGCTGTTGTTTTAGAATTTTCTACTATAGGATTCTAGTTCCTGATTAGTAGTTAGTTTTTGTGGTTGGATTTTAAGGTATGCTACCAGCTTTCTCTGCAAAGACTGCATATTACTTGTACACTCCTAATTTATGTCTAAACTTTAGGATTAGTGAGGGTAAAGGAATGAGTATGGATGAGATGGTAGTGGGGGAACCAGTTCTATTCCCCTAATAATTGTTGGGGAGATTTCCAGACAATGTAGAATCAAAGTCCTATTTAAGGTATTATTCCATTACACCACCCAGTCATTTCAGAACAATCTTGTTCTGTGGTACCCCATCATGTTTAAACCATTGATCTTGACACATCCACTATTGAACCAGTGGTGTTAAGAGGTAGTGCATGATGAGCTAGCAACTATCTTTCTATAATCACTTTGTAGGTTTCTATTCAAAGTGATTACTCATCAAAATAACCACCACCTTTTACATTGATCATATGGTTTTTGACATTTGTGGATGGGACCCTTTTCTTTGGCGCAAATGAAAAGCCAAGAAATCGTTATTGCATTTTCTCAAGAGAGCAATGACAAAAGGTTTCCATTCCCCTATACAAAGAAATAAGAAATAAAAGCAATGGGGTTTAGCCTATTATTAGTCTCCCATCAAAACAGATATCATCAGCAAATCCACTCAGTTATTCTTCACCAAACCAAGAGCAATGTTGAGCCATTTACTAAGTCGAGTTTGTTAGACCCTGCTATTGGCAGGCAGTGGTAAGACGCCATCAAAGAAGTCGCCAAAGTAGCCATGAGGCTCGTGCACCAACTTGGAGATGATGTCTCGTAAAGTGATGACTCCTTCGAGCTCCCCACCTTCTTCCTCCACCACATAGATGCGATGGATCTTCTTTTCATCCAGCTTAGCGATGATATCCTTCAACGTGTCGTTTCTGCGGCATGCAACCATCCGACTCAGGAGAGGCGTCGTCCTCTGCTGCTCCTCCATGTAACTTCTCACAGCCGTCAGGAAGTTCTTGGCAGTAATCGATCTGCACCAAAAACACCACTTACCTCTCACTGCTAAACCCTAATAATACTAACTGAACTCCCATATTCTTTTGCTTATCATCAAGATACAGACCTGTATTCCTTGTAGATTCCTGGTGCAGTAAGAAGGAACTGTATGTCTCGAATGCTTATGTTACCAACTGGCTTGTTTCCATCATCTCCAACCACAGGTACGCCTCCTACTCCGTTCTGTCTCATGAGTTTAAACGCCTGCAGCACAGGCTCATCCTCGTGTACCTGCACATACATACCACTTAGAAAGCACTCACGACGCGTTGGATGTTATTATAGCCCCACCATTACCTTTATCATACTACTGGCCTTCATCAATGGAAGCCCCAATTCACAGAGCTTCTTGGAGCCCCAGCTTTCGAACCAGGGGAGGCCGGCACACTCTTGTAGCATGTGAATCACCGCACTCTGAGTGATTATGTTGTCGATCTTTGCTTCCCCCAGATCAACCACAGGGACGCTTTTCATTCTGTACTTGGATAACAGCAAGAGCATTGTCAAGAACGAGTTGTTTCTCTGCAAGGCGAGAAATGGAGCCCAACGGAAAGACCCTGATATATCCCCAACCTGGTTACCAAACGAGCACACATACACATGTAACTTATGAAGAACGATCTGCAGACATAGGCTAAGTCACTAAGACAGTAGGTCGGATTAGTAAAAGTAAAAGACCTTCGTATTTTTGTACAGATCAGAAGCAGTGAGCGTCTCGAAGAATTTCCCACACGTTGCTGTGGGAGAGTCCGGGTTGATACTTTTATATCTAGGAGACGATATCCCAGAGGCGGCCGCTGCTGCAACAGCAGGGCCAATGTCACGGTCCGGGCTATTCATAGCTGACTCGAAAGGAGTGCCGCCTTCCACATTATCAGACTGCAATACAAGTTCAATTCTACTTCATCTTACACATTGCATCTGATCATCACTACCCATCAAAATGCTGAAAAATGAATTCGAACCTGATGCAAAATCCATACAACAATGCCTGCAAATTCCACAATTCCGATATATCTGTCGATCCAACTGGCATCGTCGGGCGCCATAAAGTCCACCACCGGAGCACTGAGAACTCTGTGCCCAGCAAGTAACTTGACTGCTTCTGCGACAGTTGTGTCTGACTTTATCTCAATAACTATCACATAAAAGATGCAAAGAATTAAGGCCACAAAAATCAAACAATCAGCATTATTGCCTCCTTCACTTACTAGATGTCATAAAAGGAACCCTAAAGTAATCCAAGAAACAATTAAGTAACAGAGCTTCAAAACATGTAGCATCCTATTTCCAAGAATCCCCATCATCACACCAACCCACAAATTACCACATACGAAGTATGTAATCCAGATATTAATCTTGACAGTCCAGATCAGAACATACATGAATAAAAAACAAATCTTTAGTACAACCCACCAAACAAAACAAGAAGAAGAATAAATTCTGGGACATTAGAGATCAAATGATTACATTCTGATGAAGGAGCAGAAGGGAAAGAAGAGACAGGGATGCTCTCAAAGCAAGCGTTGAGCTTCTCAGTGGGACTCAGCTGAGGCTCCATCACATCCCACAAATCCTCCACCTGCATCCCCAGCTTAGCCTCTGGGCTTCTCGGCGTTTCACCCTCTTCCACCGCCATCTCTCCCCTCTCTCTCTCTAAATAAAGCTACACAGAGTTTGTTCACAAAAGAAGGATTGATCACTGCTATTAGCCACTAAATAGTGACAGGAATAAAATTAGGTGTTGAAATGTAATCACTTTCTTGAAAGTTGACGCACACCCAAAAACCAATCATGATGTTAATAAAATCGGGGTATTTGTATGCGGAGGATTCTTGTTCGGGTGCGGCGAGGTCCACGCTGGTTTCGTGGTCCGATGTTTCAGCATTGGTCTGGATGGGGTTGACCGGTGGTAACACGTGGCGGTCAAGATGGAGACGGCTGAATCGGGTCGTTGTTTCATCTTATCCATTCAACTCCTACTTTCAAGCCTTGGGCTATCCGGATATCTATTTATAGCCACCCCTTGTAATTGTTTGATTTATTAATAATGTAATTTAAGTATGGTTTACTTTACTCTTTCTATTTTTGGATCATATCAATATATATTTTTTATTGTAATCTTCTTATATAGGGCGAATGATGAAGGTGTTTGTTACTGAAAATTGAATAATATTATAATAATATCATAATGTTGATAAGTGTAAGTTGTAACTGTAGTTGTAATATTGTGTTTGACAACATTTTCAATATTTAGATGCCTTAAATCAAAACTTTGGATCTGTAATCATATACTAGTATTACAGGAGTGAAGCAATATTAATTTATAATTGGAAAGCACCATAAAACTACGTTTTATTGGTTTCTGTGAAATAAAATACATTGCATTTCTTTAAAATTAAGCATCCACCATAATTTTCACATGTTTCTTTGTACCATATCTAAATGGTCTGTTCAAATTCCTATTCTTGCATGTGCAATTGAAGTGGCCGTGAAGGAATTGCTTCGAAATGTCTGCTATTTATTAGAGAAACCAAAATTAATTACGGATCCAGATGGAGTCTGGTTTCGAAATGCTTACTAAATAGGAGTAGTGTATAAATCGAAATCAATCAAGGATCCAGATGGAGTCAGATAGATCAATTTCTTTATTGAAAGCTAGAAAACTTTGTTGCTTATTCCATCACAAGTGGTTCACTTAATTTTTTCAAGCGTAGGTTCGCTTGCATGGTCATCAATTGTCAGCAAAAATTGTTATATTGTTCCGAAATCAATTATGAATTTAGTTGGAGTCGAAATTGACCAATTCCTTTGTTAAAAGAAAAAAACTTTGTTGCTTAATTCATCGTAGGCACTTAATTCTTTCAAGTTTAGGTTCACTCACATCAAAATTGGACATATATCATCAATTGTCAATAATAACTGTTGCATTGTTCCATTTATTTATTAAGCTGGCGAGCATTGTCATCACACTCTCACACTAGGTAGAAGTATTTACATTTGACTTGCCATGTGATAGTGACTTCAAAAGTAGTTAAATTACTCAAAACTGACATTTGAAAATACAATAGCTGTCGAAAAGTGTGCATACGTGTCAATTAAGATTCATGCTACCATTTCCTTCTTCCATAACAGATCACAATGCTTCACCGTTTGAAATCACTTTTTCCATGGATTTGATCACCGGAACTGTCGACATCATCACCGCCGCCGTGTTCCTCTTCTTCTTTCCGCCCTACCTCGCTTTCAAATCCCTCAGCTACCTCTGGCGCTCCATCTTCCCCGAAAACGTCGCCGGAAAGGTCGTCGTCATCGCTGGAGCTTCTTCCGGCATCGGAGAGGTTTGTCATTACCCTTTCTCTTCTTTTGCTCAACTTCACGATTCTAGTTGTTGTGAGAGTTTGTCGATGCACACTCAAACTCTATATTAGTCAGCTTTAAGTAAATGCCACACGGTTTTGCTTTAGAAACCACTTCCCGAAAGGCCTCATATTGTTTGCACTTTTTCTAATTCTCCGATGTGGGATGGTTTGAAACTCAACAATTATTTTAGTGCATTTTTGTAAATTAGCATATAACCTATGAGTATGCCAAGAGGGGTGCATTTCTGGTCATCGGAGCCAGGAGAGAGAATGCTCTGAGTGAAGTGGCTGAGAGAGCCTTCATGCTCGGGTCCCCTCGTGTCGTGCCTATAAGGATCGATGTCTCCGATGATCAAGAGTGTGAGAGATTGATCGAGGAGGCAATCAACCAATTTGGCCGATGTATGTAACTAACTATCTATGAATTGCTATCATGTTTTGATTTTGCATGAATCTAATTTTTCTCAAATTAATTTGTTTAGTGGATCATCTTGTGGTGAGTGCTGGTGTTACTCCGGTTAGTCTGTTTGAGGATACGTTTGAAGTTGATAACTTCTCACCGGCAATGGTAAATCAGTCAATCTCAGTTCTTGATTTCAAAGCCATTAAACACTGCTTGTTATGTTGTGGCGAAACAAAACGCCTCAATTAAATTGAGGCGAAGGGATTAATATACATGATGACAGGATACAAACTTTTGGGGAGTGGTGTATGCGACTTACTATGGTGCACCCTACTTGAGGATGACGAAGGGGAAGATGGTGGTGATCGCTTCTTCCACAAGCTGGCTCAATGCGCCGAGGCTGAGCTTTTACAATGTCGAGTATCAAATGATATTATGTATCATTATAAGTACATTATTTCACATGCCTATCTTCTTTATCTAAGCAACGCCTGACCATTGTTCACAGGCGAGTAAAGCTGCAGTGGTGAGTTTCTTAGAAACTGTGAGGGTAGAGGTTGCACCAGATATCGGGATCACAATTGTCACTCCCGGATTAACAGAATCCGAGGTCACAAAAGGCAAATTCCTTAACAAGGAAGGCAAAATGGTGGTAGACCAAGACATGAGGGATGTAAGAATAATATCGTATCATTAGCCAGTTTTCGAATATTTATCTTACATTGATCGATGAATTTGTTAAACTCCAGGTAGTGATGAGTGCTGTTCCAGTAGAGACGGTGAGACGATGTGCGGAGGCAGTTGTCAAGAGCGCATGCCGTGGAGACAGCTACTTGACGTGGCCGCCCTGGATGGGGGCCACCTTCTTCGTCAAGGCGCTGTGCCCTGAGGCCGTCGACTGGTTCAACCATTGGTACCTGCTCACTGACCCTGGAGTTCCTCCCACACAAGCTATAAGCAAGAAAGTTGTAGACTTGCCCGGAATAAAGGACATCATTTGGCCAGATTCCATTCGATCCCCCACCATCAAGACTTACTGATCAAGAAGAGGATAATCCAGTTAGTACTACTTTAGTTCTCTTTGAATCAAAATCCTAAGGTAGTTAAGATTTGCAGCATAGAAACATACAGTTGCAAATAATGTCACCAAGCTGTTATTACCGTATGTGTATATATATATATGCATGTACCTCTTGTTAATGTCTAGAGCTTATGGGAATAAGGGTTTAGGGTTTAGGGTTTAGGGTTTAGAGGAGTAGAAGTGAGTGACTTGACCCTATCAAGAAGCAACTGAGCATCGGAGGTAGGACACCCCTGGTCCATCTCCACGGCAACTGGGACGGGAGACTCTCCCCGCATCTCCACAAGCATTGTTCCCTGATAAACAATAAATATTAGATTCAAGAAAGAGATGCATTGTCAAAAGGGAGGGAAGAGATACAAAGTCAGAATCCTGACCTCAAAATTAGCTAGAAATACTGAAAATTCTCTTACTGCCTTCTTGATCTGTTCGCCTTCCGGATACTCAGAGGCATTTGAAACCTCTTGAGTAGAATAACCAATTGCATTTCGTACAACCTAAAGGAATAAGCATTTTAGGCAGAAGTAACCATTTAAGAGGACTGTCATGAATGAATTTACTCACGTTGTGATCGATTAGGATCTCAGAGATGAGACTGCCGTCGTCGATATAAACTCGAAGTTCAAAGGTAGTCCTTTCTTTATATTGGAATATCTTGACACCAGTGATTATACACTGCAAAGGTAGCACGTGCTATACTTACGATGAATATTCAAGCATAATCCATATGAAATTAAATGAAACTCATATAAGCACAAGCTCAAGATGAGAGCTTCCAAAATTGTCTATGACTCTTTGTTTTTTCAGAAGAGATGACTATCTATGGTTGTTAGTTTGAGAAGAAGAGGAACTCTTAAATAATGCAGATAAAATTTGTAGCCCAGCAATGATCACACCTTTATTTTTCCTCGAACAACAGATGTTTCATCATCAATAGCCGCATACTTCGCTGATAAACTAGCCAAATATATGAAAGGGGGTTCTTTATCTCCAGAAAGTATAAAATGCGGTTCTGGATCATCCACAGTTGATGTATCATCAACATCCATGTGTATGGAAGATGTGTTATCCTCGTCAGCATCCATGCTGACAGGTACATGAACATCCTCCTCAGGCATATAACTGGCAGGGGTGCCTGGGAGATTCACATGATAGAGCAAGTTAAGATCTTTCATAAGAAACTAAGGAATTCATGAGTCAGACAACTATTAATATGTACATTAGTTCAACATAC
>JAOWBI010000040.1:9431207-9448313 GCA_028566235.1 Salvia elegans | reverse complement strand
TGATTATATCTAAATCAGAAAAGTTAGCTTTTTTTATAAAATCTCAATAGTTATATTTAGTCAAATGCTTAATTAAGCTAAGAAAGTTATGATGGTTAATTAATGGTGGAGTAAAATCAAGATATAATCCAAAAGGGGAAGATATGCAATGGGTTGGTGGCCGGTGTGTCGTGAAGCTAATCTCAAACCTCGATACCTTTTAATTTGGAATGCCTATTATATTAAATATTTTATTTTAATTTTATTATTAAATGAATTTTATGTTTGACTACTATAAATCTAATACATATTTCATTTATCTTTATATTTCCAAATCAAAGTGTGATATTTAGTTCTGGAAAGAAAGAAGATATTGTTTAGTATGATTCATGCTGAATCAAAGTGTGATATATAAATCCACTACGCCTGTAAATCAGCCTACTCTGGACTCAAATAGAGTAAATTTGTATTATTACTACTACAAAGCAAGTTTTCCCACTTCACACACACATCTTCATGTCAAAGTTTGCATCTTTTTCACAAACATTATGTTAATAATAGCAAGATTTTCCAAGTAGTTTTCATGAAATTGACTGACTGCACTATGATGAAAGTGAATGCCAGAGCGAGAGAGTTTCATAGGCTCTGCTATTTTGACTTGGTCTTGATGATGTAAGGTCTACTTTGGTTATACAATCAGAAAACACAAACAAACAGGTACTATCTGTAATTTGTATATTAGTTTTCACACTTGTACTATGAATATTCCTACTTGCTGCTGCTAACCAATACTCAAACAACAATAAACAACTACTTCAATCTCAACTGGCCCTCCATCACTCCCTTTCTGCTCCACATATTTTAAACCAAACAATATTCATGTCCCTTTCACATTCCCAATATTCTACTACAACCCCCTTATTAGGAAGATTCGAGCAACCTGCGTTCGCTATTGTATATAATCATTGGTCCTAATAAAGCCAAGGCACGAGTGACGGAATCATGTTTATTTTGCAAGAAAAAAGATGCACAACGCAACCTCATTTATCGTCTTTACCTTCTCTAGATTGCCTCTGCTCTTATTTTAAAACTCTGATCCCCATCACCACTACAGCTACATTTTTGTTGCCACTCTTCACATCTTCCTATTGACTTTACCTGCAGCATCATCCATCATCTATCGCTGCCTAAGTCTGCTATAACTCCAGCAACAACATCACATCCTCCTTGTTGTTGACGATGATTTCATAAAAATAGAGCAGCTTGTTCTGTATTCACTTTGGTTTCATCTCCTACTTCTGGTACCGACTTCCCCTCTCTCTCTTCGCCTTTTGAACTAAAAAGATCCGGCAGTTTATGGGCAGGGAAAGATCTGCAACAACCATGGAGAGGAATGATGAGAAGCATGCAGTTATATCTCCAGGAATGAAGGTAAGAACATGAGCATTCTTCAAACTTATGAGATAGAAAGAGTCCCATGTTTGATATTTCTCGACAACTTTTATTTTCTTGAAAATTAGGTAGCCAAAGAAGAAGACATGAGAAAATCCTTATTCAGTGCAGCAAAATCACCAACTGAAACTGGCAGACCAAGCAGCATGGTTTTTAAGGTAAGAGCAACATTTTTTTATTTTTAAAACCTTTTTTATCAAGAAAATCATGTTAGAAATGCATCTGATTTCACTTGTATTTGGGAAAATGAAACAGAAAGCTCATAGAGTAATACCAGCTCATATAGTTGCTGAAGCCATATCCACGCTGCACGGTCTGGACCTTAGGTGGTCAGGACCTATAACTCCGACTGAAATGCAATACGTGGAACAGTATGTTGTGGCCAAGTACCCAGAGTACTCCAATGCCCTCGTGGAAGGAGGAGAGAAAACCGATCTGTATGATCTCTGTGTCACGGAAAAACTTGAAGAACCTCAACCAGATGACAAGCGGAAATCGCCAAGAGGATTTTCCAGAGACACCTTTGGTAGCAGCCTCCCTGATCTCGAGAATACACAGCTGGAGCCATCGAGATTGCTCAGCATCCTCACCAAAAAGTCCTCTTTCGTTGGGAGCTTCGTCTCAATTCCTGAAATTCAAGCTAGAAACAAGGTTTTGAAGCACTGTGGATTACCTGATGAGGAGTATCTTGTTCTCTTCACCCAGAACTATAAGGATGCAATGATGTTGGTTGGAGAAAGCTACCCCTTTTTCAAGGGGAACTATTACCTGACAATTATCGGGGAAGATGCTGATTATGTGAAAGAATTTGCAACCTACAAGGAATCAAGAGTGATTGCAGCACCTGAATCTTGGTTGGATTTGAGGATTAAGGGTTCACAACTTAGTCATTATTTCAGAAGGAAATGCAAGCACACTCCCAAAGGGCTGTTTTCCTACCCAGTTGAAGTAAATGGAACACGATACTCCATGCATTGGATTTCAGAAGCTCATCGCAACTCATGGCATGTTCTTCTTGACACTACAGCATTGGCTGTGGGAGAAGATCAGCTGAATCTTGCACTCTATAGGCCAGATTTTGTGCTATGCAGTCCTGATAATACACATGCCCATTCTTCAACGGTTACCTGCCTCTTGGTAAGAAGAAAATCCTTCGACATGTCAACCTCCTCTGCAGCAGTGAATGAGTGAAGCTATTCTGTATAAACCTGTAAGAACATTGAAGTTTAGCTCAAGTGTCAAGAAGACATTTTCATGATGAAAATATTCCTCTTGAATGCTTAAAGCAACATTTTTTTCTTCTTCTTTGTTCAGAGGCAACTCAAATCAACATTCTCACTTTATGCATAAGGTTACATGAGATTTTTAGCTGTTTAACAAACAAACATACATAGATAGCATTCTTTTATCAGAAGAATTTCATCTAGATATCTTAATTTCCATACTAATATATTCAATATTATGAAATTTGAAGCGACTAATTACGCAATGTGTGTTACCTAAGGTCCAATGGAAGAATCGCCATATCCCAGACAGCTGATTTCAGTTTTGAAGATTTCTTGTATGTATTCTCAGCATCCTTCTCTCTGCATTTAGTCTTCTTTCTTTTCTTTCAAATATGATGCTAGCCAATCAAAAACAGGAAATATAAATCTAGGCTAACAAAGTAATTATTAGCTTGTGATAGCCCCCAATATTTGAAGAATAGAAAAGAAAAGGGAAAGGCAACTTCAACACAATAATCAGCAATTCCAAACGTAGCTCCTCTCTTATCGTACTATTCAACGAAAGAAGGTGATATGACATCAAACAAATGGTATCCACTAGATACCAATCACTGCATAAAGTAAACCTAGTACAACTGAACCAAAACTCAAACTAACTTACAAAGCCAGTTCATAACCTGCATCCATTACTCTGATGTCTAATTTGAACTACGCGAAATCAAGACATCAATATTTAGTTCTCCCATCACCCTCTGTTATAACATCTTGAAAGGCTCCCCCACTCGGGATCATGGGCAACACATGCTCTTGATGTGGTACAATGACATCCAAGAGATACGGACCGGGAGTATCCAGCATTTTCTGTATTGCCGCCCTGACGTCTTCCTTCTTTGTCACACGAGCAGCAGGCACATCACAAGCCTCTGCAAACTTCAACATATCAGGGAAAATCTCCGACTCTTTGGAAGGGTTTCCAAGATAAGTATGCGCTCGGTTGGACTTGTAGAAGCGATCTTCCCACTGGACCACCATACCAAGATGCTGGTTATTCAACAACATAATCTTGACTGGAAGGTTCTCCACCCGGACAGTAGCCAACTCTTGCACGTTCATTATGAAGCTACCATCACCGTCTATGTCCACTACAACTGCATCCGGCCTTGCAACAGCTGCTCCCATTGCAGCCGGGAGTCCAAAACCCATCGCGCCTAAACCACCTGACGTCAACCACTGCCGCGGCTTATTGTACTTATAGTACTGTGCGGCCCACATCTGGTGCTGCCCAACCCCTGTGCTGATGATTGCATTCCCTCCGGTGAGTTCATCAAGAACCTGAATTGCATACTGAGGAGGAATGGCATCACCAAATGTCTTATAGCTCAAAGGAAATTTCACCTTCTGCTCTTTTAGCTCATCCCTCCATGCTGAAAAATCGAGACCCTCTTTCCCTTTCTTTTCCAATATCAAATTCAAGCCTTGCAAAGCCAACTTGATGTCAGCGCAAATAGACACATGTGGCTGCTTGTTCTTCCCAATCTCAGCAGAATCGATGTCAATGTGGACAATCTTGGCTCTACTCGCAAACGCTTCCAACTTTCCAGTCACACGGTCATCAAACCTGACCCCGAAAGCAAGCAACAAATCACTCTTGTCGACTGAATAATTCGCGTAGACAGTACCGTGCATTCCGAGCATTTGCAACGAACACTCCTCATCCGAACAGGGATAAGAGCCGAGACCCATGAGCGTGCTAGCAACAGGGACTCCCGTGAGCTCCACGAATCTCCTCAGCTCCTCGCTCGAATTCAAACACCCACCGCCTACATAAAGAACCGGCCTTTTCGACTCAGATATCAACCTAACTATCTGTTCCAGCAACACCTCACTCGGGGGCTTCGGCAATCTAGATAAGAAACCGCCCAATTTCATCGGCTGATCCCAATTGGGAACCACCATTTGCTGCTGAATATCCTTAGGCACATCAATCAGAACCGGGCCAGGCCTACCCGACCGCGCAATGAAAAACGCCTCTTTCACAATTCTCGGAATATCTTCAACGTCTAACACAAGATAATTGTGCTTCGTGATCGACCTAGTTACCTCAACAATTGGGGTTTCCTGAAATGCGTCGGTACCGATCATGCGGCGCGGCACTTGGCCCGTGATCGCCACCATCGGGACGCTGTCGAGGAGGGCATCGGCGAGGCCGGAGACGAGATTGGTGGCTCCGGGGCCGGAGGTGGCGATGCAGACGCCGGGGCGGCCGGAGGCGCGGGCGTAGCCCTCGGCGGCGAAGACGCCGCCCTGCTCGTGGCGTGGGAGGACGTTGCGGATGGTGCCGGAGCGGGTGAGGGCTTGGTGGATCTCCATGGAGGCGCCGCCGGGATAGGCGAAGACGTCGGTGACGCCTTCTCGCTCCAGGGCCTCCACTAAGACGTCGCAGCCCTTGCGAGGCTCGTCTGGAGCGAATCGGGAGACGAATTTCTCGCTCTCCTCTTTGTCGTGGATGGATTGTGGGTCGGGGGAAGTTAGCACATTTGAGATTTGGAGGGCGCGGCGGTGGGAAATGGCGGCTGTGGGCAGCTTGTGGAGGAAAGGGAGAGTGAATTGGGAGAGAAGCTTGGGGGAATTGGAGAGAGGAGGGATGTGGGAAGATTTGAAGGAGGTGGAGGTTGGAGCGGAGGCCGCCATTGTCGGCGGTGGGGAAGCGGCGACGGCGGGTTTAGTAGTGTGTAGGGTTTTTCTTTGTGGAGTGAAGTGGAAGTGGACTAGTGGAGTAGAGATAGATTTGGAATACAAATCTTATTGAGGCGCCAATGGTGGGAATGGTCCAAATTGAAACTGATCAACAACCATATATTTTATGTGGTGATGGTTATTTGATGATAGGAATTGTCATTCACCACACAATTCACATGCTACCTCACCTAACATGATAGAAATGTTTTTAGCGAAAGAATTACTACAAAACAACCCAACAAAACATGATAGAAATGTTTTTAGCGAAAGAATTACTACAAAGCAACCCAACAAGTATAGTACTAAGTGCCTAAGGGATGTTAAGTGTGCGTGCGCACGGTGAGATCTTATGGTTTGTAAATAGGGAGAGGAGGCAGCTGCGGAGGCGAAGGAGGGTGCGGGCGGCTGCAGCGAAGGGTGGCCACTATGGTTGCGGAGGATGGGGCAGTGGTAGAGAAGGTGTCGGTGGTGGCGGGGAAGAATGAGGGGGAATGGTGGATGGGATGCACACTTCCAAGTTGGAACTCGTAGGAGGAACCTTTAGATCATGGACATTTTTATAGTAAAATAACTTATAAGTATAATTTGATAAGAAATCAACAGCAAAATTTTATGCACGTGACAAACCACAATCAAGCCAAAGCTCTTGAGTAATACACAATCACTCTACAGTATTGATCGAAAACAAGAAATATAAAAGAAATTCATTTTATGTACATTCGAACCATTGTTGGTCATATTTCCATCACTAGCCATACATCCCGGCCACAATACTCTTTGTTTACCGCATTAGCAGGTCATTCTATTGGTTGCACCAACCAATTTGCGCTCAAGGTTTAAGATATCCATTGATTTTCTATACAACGAAGGGAAAAACATGACCATCTACATTATTCAAGATTCTGAAAGTTTCAAAACTATAATAGATCGAGGACTGAGATAGCAGAAGTAACTAAGGTACATGTTAAGATGTGCAAGGATCATTTTCCAATTTCATTGTGGTAGTTTCCTTTTAATATCACTTGAAGGTTAGAAGAGTAAGAACATGAATTATGTTGTAATGTAATTTGAGAAGTACTGTTGAGAACAAAGGTAATGAATCTCCTTTGTAGTTCAATAATTTGATCTTTAATGCAATTCACATGACATATTTACAAAAATTCGAAGTCATTGTTTTGCCGTCTCTAATTATTTACAAACATATTGCATATAAACTATCTGATTGATCTCCTTTATGTACAATTTGCGAGATCTATTGTAACTTGCACTGGCGGACACACAGCCAAAGGGAGGAAGGGCTTAAGCCCTCTCCCAATTTTTTTTTTAATTATTTTGTACTTTAAAAAAGTTTAGAAATTTCTGAAAAATGTCTTCAGCCCTCATCAAACTACTGTACATGAAGTCTAAAATGTGAAAAACTGAATAAAAATGAGGGGCTGAAATTTGAAATTGCAGAAGAAAGTTTAGAAAAAAATGGCTGTCTTTGCTACTTCAGGAAGAAGATGAGATAACAAAGAATAATTAAATTAATATAATAATGATTAAATTGGCTAATGTCAAGTCCCTACCTATAGGCTACGCCCTATATCAGGTGTTCTACTTCTGTTAGTAATTTTAGAGTGTGATTGGTTGCATGATAGTCTTTTCAAGGTTTTACATAAAAGAGGCTTTTCCTGAACTGAGGGATAATCTTTTACATGGGATTACAGTGTTTGGTAGATTTTGCCAAACTTTAGAAACCACAGTATCGAATATTTGGTAGAAGTATTTTGATTGATACACCCATTTGAAAAATAATGAAAATGTCAAATATATCCCTGAGTATGGGGTGTATAATTACCAGCTACCCATGTTGACTCTGCAGTGCAAAAAAATTGGTGGCTACTTTCTTCACTTTGGCGTCATATCTGCTCTCATTCTCCCTCAATATAAACATGTTATGGGTTCAATCATGATACCACAATTCCACGAAATACTTCTCCTCCATCGAATATAGCTGTGATGTCATTAAATGGGAAAAGAAAACTCATCAACGAAGGCAGTCCATCTGGTACCAGTTTTTTTTTTTTTTTAACATGATACTGTGAACGACTCGTTCATGCAAGATCAATCCATTGTTTTAATTCTTCAATTGCAGGTGTTGCAAAAGCTAGAAAGTCGGACAATGTGAAGGGTGACCGAACGAGACGGTCGTGGACCAAACGTGAGGAGGAGGCCCTCGTTGTTGCGCTTTACGATCTTGTTAACGGCGGTTGGAAATCTGACAACGGATTCCGGCCCGGCTATGGCACAAGGGCGTACCAGGTGATGAAACGGGAGATTCCGGACATACAGATAAAGGTGAATCCACGCATCAATTCGAAAATCACAACCTGGAAGCGCGACTACGGGTCTCTGACCCTCCTCCTTGATCGCAGCGGCATCGGCTTCAATGCGAACAACGACTTCAAAATTGACTGCAACGACGAGCAATGGGCTCAAATTGTGAAGGTGCGTGGTACCTTCTGTGCTCTACTTACATATTTGTATGAAAATAAAACCGTGGTGCCATTCATTCTCCATTTCATAAAATTGGAAACCCTTTTGTTCGAAGTTTAGGCCGATGCCAATGCGAAGACTATGCGCAACAAGTCGTGGCCATATTTTGATGATTGGAAGACTATCTTCGGGAAGGATCGGGGTAACGGCGTGCGCACTAAGGATGTGAGCTATGCCGACGACGTCCTCCATGGGAATGATGCATCTATTGCCGACGCGTCGCAACCAAACATGACTCCCTACTCCCTAGAGGACTTCTTCACAGAAGAACAAATCGACGAAGCACTGAACTTTGAAGCTCCAACAGAGGTCCTGGCGGCGGATAGTGACACGAAGAGTGTGAGAAGTCCAGTCTCTACGAAGAAAACGGACGCAAGAGGAAGACGGACGAGGTGTTGGAGTCGATGTTGGATGTGATGACGAAGATACACGAGGATACTAGCGAGCGTCTTCAGACATTATCGACACGCATCGGCTACGACTTTGATTTGAGCACAAAGCGAGTTGAGATCAGCAAGATGCTAGACGAGATCCCTCTTCTATCAAAGAAGCACGGGTTTATGGCGTTAGACATTCTTGTGAAGGAGCCCGAACGTTTGGACCTGTTCACTGGCTTCAGCTTGGCAGATAAGTATGACTACATCCTCCATATCTTGGAGGAGAAGCATGGTATATGAAGACGTGGCAAATGTGTGTATGTCCCTATTTTTTGCATGTTTCACGGTGTGATATATTATGTGGGCTGCAACTTTTGGTAAACCTACCAATTTACAAATTTGGTAGATGAAGTATTAATTAGTATGGAATCCTGATAAGTATATGTGGTCCTACGTATCTATTTTGTAGGTTATTATGTATTGAATGCTGAACTTGTATTGGATTTGGGATCGAATGTATTTAATGTGAGAAGTAAATGCTTTATGTAGCCCCCATTTTGTGCCTCTTTGTGCCTCTGATACTGTGATTGATATGAACTTTACTTCCTCATTAATACTCATTTATAGCAAACTACGCAACATAAAGAACCAACCATTTTTGGGAATGAAATCCTCACATGAATTCCTTTTTTTTCGGCAGCGATCAGAGAGAGCTTTGCTCTATAAATGTGTAACTGGTTGCCAAAGTTTAAAGTGTTCCTTCCATCTACTGCCACCCGCACGACTACGTCGTCTCAACATGAAGGAGATAAGTGGTTCGTTCCAGCAACGACAATCAATATTTACAGCGACTAGTAAGTCATCTTAATGGTGGCTAGATAACCATCAAATCAGGTAAGATTTTGGAGAATCTCACAGTGGCTTCTACTTAATTATGTGTAGCATATCATCGGCATTGGCAAAACGAAAGAGAGCCTCCAACTTGCTATGATAGTAGGTGCTTCATTCATCTACATCTACACTGACTAATACCAACCACGTTAAATACCCCAACTACCTAATTCTCAGACATTAATTATCCTAGTGGATGCAAGAGTAGTATATAAGATGAGCATATCACAGTCCATTTTCCAAAAACCCATCGCCCACAAAATCGTACAACCGTGCAAAGAAGCCTGATCAACTCTCCAGTATGGCTGGCCAACAAGCAGCTGCCAACTTCAAGTGAGATTACTGTCGTTTTGTGTTGTCGGTGTTATCTATTTTTATGCTTTCATGCATTCTTGTATTTTTGTGGTTAGCCTCATGCAATTCTTTCTACAATGATAAACTAGTGACATGGATGGAGTTGCGCCGCTGCCCCTACAGTTCATTGTCACATACTATCCCCCAATGCACCGGTGGCGTTTGGTTAGTATTTGGTAATTCGGCACTACCCAAACATAACACTTCAAATTATCGTTAACTTATCATTTTTGTTGTTATACACCATAGCCATTACCCGCTGACTGGGTTGTCGTCTTCGGAGTCATCGTCCCTATCTTTTGTCGGATGGCTCTCCCTAACCAAGCCCATTGGTTTGTTGACCTCGGCGTCGATGGATTAATGTGATGCTTTGGTCGTGGGTGGGACCTGTTCGCGCAACATGGCCGATTTGGATTCGGTGATCAACTACATTTCGCGTATCAGGGTGACGGGTTGTTTATTGTGAGCGTTCTAGACGTCGCACCTCAAGTCCCGTTTCTGTTCGAACCTGGTAATGTATTGAGTACTTTGGAATAACACACTATCACCGACGCACAACTTTGAAATATATCATCACTCATGAACACCATAGTTAACCTTATTAGTTTTTCCTTGTGGTAGCAATGCCTTTTGATGTCGAAGAAGTGCCACCGATTCATGCTCTCCCGGACTTCGATGACCTCTTCGCTGAGTGGGATGCTGCCGCCGCAGCTGTTGCGGTTGCAGGACCAGCTGAGCCCTTAGCCGAACAGGCTGTTGAGGAAGAACCAAGTATTGTTCTTGTTGTGCCGCAACCTAGCAGCCCCACACACCCAGATCTAGACCTCAACTTGAGCGTGGTTCCCCCGAGACGCTCAACCTTTCCTAAGCTCTTCGGACCAAGCTTCATGAAGAAGCTTATACCCATCAATATCTCGCACTCCCTGGTACGTAGTCCCCCTAATCAATCCTTCATTTGGATATATATTTATGTAGTAGTATTAAACTCACCAATATTGTTTCACTGTATCGCGTAGACAATACGTAAGACTTTTTGGGACACACACATCCGTAAATTGCCTGGCATCTACGACTTCAATTTGCAGACCGCGGGTTATGTTTGGGATGTTGTCGTGCAAGTCAAGCATTCTCGCTTCCGGGTGACGAATGGATGGGCCGAGTACGTCAGGGCGAATGACATTCATGTCGGAAACATACTTAAGTTCGAGTATGTTCGTGTTTGCCATCGTCGCTTCATCATCACCGTCGTTCGGTGATGTCGGATCCCCTTCGCAATATCAATCTAATATGTATGTGTAATTGGGCTTGTGATACTGCTCTGTTGTGTGTGTGTGTGATAGTGGTATTGAATGTTATGTTTATGTTTGTATATTAGTGTGTGTGTGTGGTGATGTGAGATATGTAATTTTCTGTAATGGTCATCTGCTTTGACCTATCTATAACATATTCTCGCATTATATTGTGATATCGTGCTGCATTGTCTCCAATATAGTCTAATTTTTTGTGAGAATTTTGGTTTCTAGTTTTTTCTTGCAAAATAAGGTCCTTTTGTTACACTGATCTTTGTATTATTTAATTTATTTTCGGAGATATAAAGATTGGGTTTTTTATCGTTGAGATAAGAAGCCTAGTAAAGATTGGATTTTAATTGGCATCTGGAGTCGGAATTTTTGTGTGGATACTATTTTTGTTTCTTGATATTTTGTAATTTGGGGTTTCGGTGTTTCTGGGTTTTGATTCCATGCCTGCTGGTGCAGAGGTATCTGTTGAGGGAGTGGTTGTTGATTCCAACATTGCCGTTGTTGAGCCTTCATCACCCAAAAATCATAGCCCTCCTAGTGAAAAAATCGTTGAGAAAATTGAGAATGACAATAAAAATGAAACTGAGAATTTCAGTTCTGTTAATTCTGAGGAGTCAGATATAAGTAACGGTGTTAAAATTTCTGATTCGAAATTGTATCCCATGGCCAAGGAGTTTTTTCCTTCCAATTATTATTATGGCCAATTGAATGTTGTTTAATTATTTAATCTGTGTGATGCTTGGTGTTGTACTGATCCATACTGTTTTGATTCGGCTTGTTTGCATTTCTGAATCTAATTGTGTAGTTTTAAACATAGACGAGCATTTTGCAGGTGTGGTTTATGTGTTTGAATAAATTGTGTTCTAATTAATCTATTTGACAAAGTGGTGTGTTAGTCTCACGATTGTATTTGATTGAGAAAGTTAATACTCAAATTCATTTGGAAATATCAACAGAGATGTAAAGAAATGGGTGATAATACTTAAATTCATTTTGAAATATCAACAGAGATAGGTGTATCTACATCCGCTTCTACACTATGAGATTGCATAATTTAATGGTGCATAACACCAAACCATGGTGGCAGAAGCAAATAAAAGCACACTACTAAAAAAAACAAGCACTCACTTCAAAATGAAATGGATTGTGCAGCAATCCAACGCTGTTTAACAAAAACCACAATGTCTACAAAGCATAATTGTGTAACTGCCCCGAGATACAACGTTGAAGGCTAGACCAAATCCTTACTGATTTTGCCACATGTACTCCGCCAGGTCTTGACGCATCTGGTTCCATTCCGGGGTTGATTCGACTGTGTCAACGTATTGGATTTCACTTTGGTCTTCGCCTTCCGTATGGTGCCCCCCGTGGACGTCTAAGCCACAGCCATCCAATTCTAGCTCCACAGGATCGACTTGTATTTCTCTTCTAATGTAATTGTGTAATAGGAAGCAAGTCATTATGAATCGGGTTTGAGTCTTGATCGGGTAGAAGCTCGCGCTGCGGAGTATACCCCACCGCATCTTCAACACTGCAAATGCACGCTCGATTACGTTCCGAGCCATTGTATGACGCATGTTGTAGAGTTCTCTATGACTACTCGGCCTCTGAGTTTGGGGCCCCCACTCTTTGAGATGGTACCGGACACATTCGAAAGACGTGAGGAAGCCTTCATTGTTGGCATATCCGTTGTCACACAAGTAATAAGTTCCTGCATTAACCAAAGTATGAATCCATCAACATAAACAACAGTTCAGCAGAGAACCCTATACCGCATGAACACTTCAACGGCAAAAGTTACCTTTACGGACTTTCAGTCCGTTTGGACGGGTTACAGCGTCGCGAAGAACCCTTGAGTCAGCCACAGAACCCTCCCATCCAGGTAGAATGTGGACGAACCTAAGGAACCTGTCGCAAACAGCTAGTGTGTTTGTCGCTGTATGACCTTTCCGTGACCTATAGCGAGGTGCATCAGCTGTGCTAACACGCACGTTTATGTACGTCCCATCTAATGCACCCCTATAGTGAAAAAAAGAATCAATCCAGTCAACCCTCCAAATAGTTTATTTCATATAATGACCGTTTACCTTAAACCATTTCCACCGTAGATCGGTACATGTATCATCTACCGGTGTGGGCTCTACGAAGAGGATACTATAGAGATGGATAACTGTTCGCATCACCTCGTGTATGTAATGGCTCACGGTGTGGCCAGACCTTATGAACTCGAAACCTACAATTCTAGTTTTCTTGTAATGGGCAAGAGTGCTCAGAAACATTGCTGTCTGCTCCTCGACCTTGACGTATCTTTGATCCACCAACCCGCACCTATCGCGCAGGATGTGACATAACCGCCCAAATGCATTGCGGTCCATTCTGGGGTTGTTAATGCAGTCTCTATCTGTTAGTCCAAACAGTCGATCCATGCGCCGCACTTGAGCGGGCATTTTCCATGTCAAGCTGTATTTCACAGCTGGACGTCCATCAATTCCACCATTGGAAGAGTTAAGCACTGTCCGGACCATGTTGATAGTGAGTAAGTCTTGTTGCTGTGTCCGGACGATGTCCTCGATCATAATAACAACTGTCTCTGACTCCTTCCTCTTTCGCTGTCTTTCGATAACCATCCTACACACAAGGATAAATGGTCGCTTAATGAAAGTTTAGCACAGAACAAGCAATGTTAACAACAGACTATCATTTTGTTTGTTACACATAAACGAACAAAACACAACTCCAACCCCACACATTGAAAAACAAACAACAATAAATGGTAGGGGATTCTTTGCACAACTACTGAAGTAGTACCAGTTGGTTAAACTATGAGGAATTCATGTTCTTAAATCATTATGAACAGCAGAGACATCAAAACATGAGGGATACCGGCTCACCTAAGCAGCGCAATGCAAGCCGCAATCTGAGAAAATCCTTGGACACATCACAAAACAAACCAAAAAATTGAATTATCAACATAGATATCTACATAAAATGAGGGAATCAAAATTTCTGTTTATATATGCAACGGATCTTGCAATCTGGGGGAAAATTTTGCCAAATTTATTCAAATTGGTCCTACCCAAAAGAAATTTGAAGGGATGACAGTTGATTATCCCACAAATTCGCACAATTTGAGAAATTCCTTGGAAACATCACAAAAAAAATCAAAAAATTGAATTAGCAACACTGCTATCTAGATAAAACGACGGTATCAAAATTTCTATTTATATATGCGACGGATCTTGCATTCTGGGGAAAAATTTCTCAAAATTTATTCAAATTTATCTTACCCAAAAGAAATTTGAAGGGATACCAGTTGATTATCCCCTAAATTTGCACAATCTGAGAAATTCCTCGGTCACAACACAAAACATACCAAAAAATTGAAATAGTAACACTGCTATTCGCATAAAACCGTGTTATGAAACTCCCAATGTATATATGCGACGGATCTTGCAATCTGGGGAAAAATTTCGCCAAAATATTTCAATTTGATCCTACCCAAAAGAAATTTGAATGGATACCAGCTGATTATCCACAGAATTCCAAAGTATGAAAATTGGGGATAGTTTCGACCAAATTGCAGACGGCGTACCTGTATCGGAATATTGAAATAGCTGGTAGGTAGCACCGTGGGATGAATGAGATGTTGTGCTGTGATTGCAGTTGAGGAAATGAGACGGCAAATTCGGCCAAAAATCTTCTTTTCAAGGTTTCTGAGAAAATGAGAAAATTAATACATCGACAAGCTCCCGATAGTGATTTATGGAAAACTCCGAAAATTATCCCAGAAACCTCGAAACCCGGGTATTTACGACCGGGTCTACCGATAATTTTGCGATGTACCAAACGTAGGAGAAGAATGAGGAACAGTGCCTTTTAGAAGGTTTTCTTACTTTATAAGGTCTACCGTTCAAGCCCTTAGTGTATTAAACACAATATGATTATTTTACGTCAATTTAAGTTCAAATGTTTATATTGGAAAGGTTATTAACTTCGCGATGTCCGTATTTATTCAGCTTTATTAGTAATATTTCCTTCTTGGTATATTTTAATATATAAAGTATACTCCTTTAGTCCACAATTAATTGGCGTAAATTTTCTTTTTCACCCCGCAGCAATTAATTGGCGTAAATTTTCTTCTTCACACTTCCTCGATTAATTGTCTTATTTACTTCCTCCGTCCCATAAAAATATCCATTTTTTTCTTTTTAGTCCGTCTCACAAGAATATGCACTTTCTAATTTAAAAAAAATATTTCTAATGAGGGGTGACCTATTCTCTTATAACAATACTTTAATTAATTTTTTCTTTATATCTCTCTCTTAACCAATTGTACATTTAAACTCGTGCCTAACTAAAAATGCATATTTTTGTGGGACGAAAAGAGTACTTTTTATTACTCTTGATAATGATTTTAATGTTCCACTAGCCCATTCCGTTAAAATTTTATTATAATAGGACTCACATTTCACTAACTTTATCCACCTATTTTTCACTATATTTCTTAAAATCTGAGTAAAGTAAAACATGCCATTTAGTCATGCACAGAGGGAGTTATATAATATTTTTTTATGTTATTTATACTTCAATTTTACACGTCACACTGTGCCAATTTCACTTTAACACTCGTGTCACTGCAGAAATCTCTATTTTAAAAGACGAAGGAAGTGTATGTTAACTACAAAAATTTCCTGTATAGCTCCTACCACGAAATATTTCTGCATGCGCCACTGTCTACAAGTGATGGTACGGGAAATCCATACACGCCCTCTCCCCTCCTGCCTCGCCTCATGTAAGGGCCTTAATAATTTACAAATACAATGGTCATGCTTTGTCCATTTATTTAGGCATGCCTTGTATGATTTAGCAATTATAGTCATATGCTGCATGTTTTTTCACACAAACAAAAGATAATAAGATAATCGCTAAAAATTTCTTCTCAAAATACTCCACCATTTCCCTCTCCAATCTCCTATAAATTGCTGACATATATAGAATGGCAATCATGATATTACTAAATTCTTAAGCAAAGCACCTTTGTTATCCTAAACTTATTTCAATTCCATTCAAAACAAACGTAATCTAACCAACATTTATTTTATCCTAAACTTATTTTTGTACTCCTCTTGTAGGATTAAACTATTGCACAATTGTTAGCAATATATTCAGTAAAAATAAAAGCCAAAGATATGAAATCAATCTCATAATCTATGACGCATTTTGCTCCTCAAAATGTTTATACACTAAAAAGCAACCGATCGAATAATTACACCATATATAGAAACAGTTACTGCTCTGTGTGAGTTGGTCAAACGGCAGAGAGGTTAATGCCTAATGCCAAAGGTGTCAGGTTCTAGTCTATGTGGCTCTTCAGCCCGATTGACCATCGGAAGAACTAGGTAGTTCGAAGATGAATCACACGGAAAAACTTCCATTATACCACAAAGTCCTTGGGGTAGGATGATTCAACTCTATTTCTAGCCGTTCTCAGTATCTCCGCGTCCAGAGGAAGCTGCGCGAAGCCGGCCCTTGTATTTCTGACCTGCCATTGCTTGTATGTCTCTGGTCTCTCAGTTCGCTCGGCACCTTCACATGCAATGACATTCTCTGTCTCTTGCCCAAATAATAATTTCTCAAGCAGCATTCTCTCATGAAACTAAATATCAAAGTGCTCAAACAAGCTAACGTTCCGGAGTCAATGTCGGACTTTAAATTACAGATGAGATGATGCTCGGAATATAGTTTTAGCCAAGAAACTACCTAAGTATCTTGGCAAAAAAAAAAAACAAATTAAATATCCTGGCAAAAAAAAAAAAAAACTACTCAAATATCTTGGCAAAAGAGGTACAATCTCTCATGTTCCTCATCATAGATGAAACTACACAGTCACAACTCAAAATGAGGTCACATTCTCCATCACAAAACTCTTGAGAGAGAGAAAACTCGAGGCATACATGGTCGCAGGGAAGGCCTCATGATCCGGTCCCATTAAGATCTCATAGTCAAGAGTTTTCGTCTTACTGGAGTAATAAAATAGCTTGCCATCCTCCCATTCCATCAAGAGGTCACCATTTTCAAAAGCTTTGATTGGCCGAACATGAACAAAATCATCAAGTCTATCAATTTCGGGGATGACAAATTCCTTTGTCCAAGATTTGTCATCTTCGTTCATCAACCAGATTATAACGCACCCATCCATTGAAATATCGCTTGCACAGAGGCAATCCCTCAACACAGTAAGTCTCCTAC
>JAOWBI010000040.1:8607491-8620207 GCA_028566235.1 Salvia elegans | reverse complement strand
CTTATTAGAAATTGAAAATCATACGTCTTGCTTTAAGGCCTCTCAGCTGTTCTTGATATATGAAGTTGGCTTGGTAGTCTTTGGTGCTGTTCGCAGGCCTTACTATAACTACTCATTATCATGCTGCAGTTGTACCTTTTTGTTATCTAATGATGCACAAGAAAAATTCAACTCTTTCTGCCCAAATGATGAAATTTGTAAAGTCCTGGTGACGTTTCCCTGAATTTACTTTATGTACAATTCACTTTGTTCCTTTGTCCTGCCGATTCATCCCAATAAATCTGTTAGTGAGCACATTTTACATTTTACCTCTGTTTTTGTTTCTCTCACTTTATTGTTGTTTGCTCTAAGCTTGGCTGGTTCATGCATACCCAAATGTTATGCTTTTTCTTTTTCTTTCACTTTATTTTTTGGGAGAGAAACATTGTCTACTAGTATCTTAATCATTATTTATTATTATTGCAGAGGCAGATGGTGCTCTGGACAAAGCTAGAAAACACAAAAAGAGACAACTTGAAGACACACTCAATCTCGTGCTCAAAAAGAGGAAGGCAATTCCTTGTTTTAAGCTGCATTGTATGCTTAATATTTTGTTTGTTACTTTGTTTTTGTGGTTTACGTATTAGACACGCGAAATTCATACCATACTTGGAATTTCCATTGTGAAGAGCTATAAATCCGTGCGAAGAGATAATGAACACAATTGATTTCTTAGTTTCTTTTTTGCCCTTTCCCTTTTCAAAGTAGACTGTGTTAACAGTGTTCTTTCTTTTGCTGTGTAGGAATATGAAGAAAAGATGAAGGAAAAAGGTGAAACGCCAGTTATGTTCAGGTGAAGAAGCGTAACCTTATTCAATGAAATTTCCCTGTTAGTTATAGATGTTCATATGAACTTTGTGCTTTATAAGTTTGGTTGGGAAATCTTTTTTGCAGTCATTTGGGACCTGTTCGAAGGCGTACTACTGCAGAAGAGGAAGAAAGAGTCAAACATCCCAGACCTGAAGTAAGTTTACTTGAATTTTTCTAATTTTATTTCTATTGTACCTTTGCTTTGTTCTGATTTGTTGAGACATTTAGCAATTTGTTCATGCAGGACTCAGTTTATTATCACCCGACTCTGAATCCTTCTGGAGCGCCCCCTCCTGGAAAGCCTCCAATGTTTAAATCATCAATTGGTATGCCATAGGTCTTATTTGACTTCTCTAAGAACATGATCTTGATTCTCTTTTTAGATGCATTTTTTACTTTGCACACCATTTACTTTCACATCAATAAGTTTTTGCTGCTTCATTGGGGATGCAGGACCAAGGATACCTTTACCAGAAAGCTCGAGTAATGTGGCATCATCATCACAACTAGAAACAGAGGATGGCACCTTACCTGTTCCTCCTCCTCCGCCTCCTCTTCCTGGTGCGAGCTTAGATTCTGGAGAAGGTGCTACTTTGCCCGTGTCTTTGCCTTTGCCGCCTCCTCCACCTATGCCTCCACATCCAGCAGGGGGAGATATTCTATCATCATTGCCTCCACCACCTCCACCTGGCCCACCGCCTAAGGAGTTACTTGCTGTTCGTCCCCCACTTCCTCCACCTCCACCAATGCAGCCATCCTCCCAACCACCTCCCCCTGGTACTCCTGGCGGTGAGAATGCAAATTCAGAAGATTCAACTTCCAGGCATCCAGTTCCGGTATGTGCTGCATTCATATTTATATGAAGGCTCTTCAAAATCTAGATGACTGGATATTTTGTTATGTTTTTAATAAATCATCATCATCATAAAATTGGTCTATTGTACCTTCAACTTTTTAGCTGATGGCTTTCTGTTGCTGTTTTTTTGCCAGATGCCGACTATCCTTCCTCCACAGCCTCAACTGACTGGGATGCCCCCGAAGTTGGGTGATGCCCAGCCTGAAGACTCATCTTCTGAGTCTGAAGCAAAAACTACAATTGATCCCAAAGAACTTCTGAAAATGGCCCCTCCTCCACCACCATTAAGGCAACAGCCTCAAATGCCTGGAGCTGGCATAGGGTCAAGTTTGCAGCTCGATATGCTTCCTCCAGGCATCGAACGCTTTCCACCGCCACCACCAGCTGATATGCGCCCCCCATTTTCCGCCCCTGGAATACCTGGGCAACCTGGTCATGTTGGACTCATGACTCCACTAATGCCAAGACCACCTTTTGGACCTCCCCTTGCCTATCCATCAATGATAAGACCACCACTTCCACCTGGCCCGCCTCCTATTCCACAAGACGACTTTATTGCTCGACAAGCTGTTCCTCAGAAGCCATCATACATCAAATCAGCTGCATCCACCGTTGTAAAGAGGCCTCTGGCGCAGCACACTCCTGAGCTTACAGCTATGGTGAGTTTTATCTGCTTTTGCAATAATCTTTTTCATAGTATCCTTTTTCCTCCTCTGGCATTTATATGCGAATTTAGGGGAGTCTTGCAGCTTTAATTTCACACTTTTCTCTTTAACGAGAAGCTCCTTTTTGCTCTGAAACATAAAAATTACACCTTTTTATCAGTGGAAACTTTTGATATATGAAGAGATTATCTACTCTGTATAAGGTTCATTGGCTAGAGAATAAATTTGTAGTGCTTGTGGTTGTTCATTTCGATTACATCCTCATCGACAGGAATGCTTCGTCTGGTATCTGTAGTCGCATGAAATTCTGACCTCAAGATTGTGGCTTTGCAGGTTCCTGCATCGGTACGGGTCAGGAGAGAGTCTGCCCTTCCCCTTCCAAAAGCAAAGCCAAAGGCAACTACCCCTACTACATCCAACAGGCCAATTGTGGCTCCACCAGTTGCAAAGCAAGCATCCACTGGCTCGTCGTCTGCATCAAAACCACAAAGCATCGATGACTCGTATATGGCATTCCTGGAGGACATGAAAGCACTGGGTGCTCTCGATAGTTGAACCAGATTTATGAATGCTTGAATGTAGGATTTTGTGATGAGAGGAAGCAGCGCGATTCAAGGCTTTTGGTACGACTCCAATCTTCAACATGGCCAATTTACTGTGCTCTCATACCCATTGTGCATTTTTGCACCCTGTGATACTGAGAGCCATTTCGTTGCTACTGTTGTTATCAGCTTTAATTGCTGTGGTCTCTCTCTTATCATTGTGGACTTGATTTCTCTGAACGAGTATCCATCTGCTAAATGAAAAGTTAAACTGTATCTATATACATACATTAACCATATTGATCTATTATTCCATTAAATTACTCTCGCTCACTTTCCAAAGTGTTTGCAGTTAAATTTTTATATTTTGTCTTGTGAAGTAAATTAGTCAAATATAGTGAACGCAGAATGTGTACTACGGAATCAACATCGTCCACAGTCAAACTGGTAAAGACAAGAAAACAGTCGCAATCAATTAAGATTTCAATTGGCTTGGGTCCCTTTGAAATTTCATATATGGAATATTAGAATATGTAGTTATTATCATAATCCTTTCTTAAATCATAAATTTAGTATATTGGTTATTTATGAGGATTTGGATTTCTTCACAAATTTTCAGCTTTTATTCCATAAATTAATGAGCTAAAGTCAACTACGCAGACATCAAGCTGCAAGTTGATGGTATATTGGTATATTGCTATCTCATCATAGTTCACAATGTCAAAAGGATAAAAACTTTATAAATATATTGAGTCAAATAAATATAGGGTTTGAATTTCTTCTCACTAATTATCAGTTTTCGGTGAGAGACCAAAAACAGGTCAAAGGAATAATGTGGTTCTAATTGTTTGAAACCAAGAAAAGTTTTCATCATTTCATGTTTCAGAACATAATCTCTGGTTTTTGTTTCTTCATTTAAGTTTTTGATGGTTTGATTCTTGAAAAGTGGAGTTTTTTTTTGGTTTGTCCCTCTCAAGTATCTTTCACATAGTGACAAAAAATTTGTTCTTTTCTTTGCGGCCTATTTTGTTTTTGGTGTAAAATTAGGAATGATGGGAGGCAACCACTTAGTTATTAGGATTATTCAGTTCTTCATCTTGCTGCAGTTTCTTGATTCTTGTCTCGCTCTGCCACTCTGCACCGATTCAAGTAAGTCTTTGTTTGCATTCATTAAAGAGAGAGATAGAGCTCATTTGGTGGTTGTATTGTATTACAGGAGCTCCCTTTAGTTCAAATTCAAGTCTGCAGTTCTGCCCCTACAATGGCATCGTGTGCTGCAATGCATATGATGATTTGCTTTTGAAGAAGCAGTTTGCATCGATGAACATCTCGCATCCTGCCTGCGCTTCTCTTGTTAAATCTATCCTTTGCTCTGTAAAGTCAACTATACTACTTGTTAAATCAATATTCATAATTTTGCTGTGTTTCTTTGATTTCTGCTTCTTTCATAGTTATGTCATCACTCATCACAGTTCTATGATGCAGCAGTTATGGGATTTTCTTGTTTGGTTAGCTTTCTCTAAGTTAGTTTGCTTTAATATCTACAGAGGTGTGATCAGTTCTCAGCTGAGCTATTCCGAATCGGTTCTGCACCTCGACAAGTTCCTGTGCTTTGCAGCTCATCAAACTCAACACTGACGAACCAAACTTCACTCGGCTTCTGTTCAGAAACATGGAGCGCATGCCAGAACGTCTCCATCCTGCATTCGCCCTTCGCAGTTTCATTACAAGGCCGAGCTGGAGCTCCAACGGCCTCAAATTCAAGCAAACTGGCTGATCTCTGGCCTTCTCAAGAAGACTTCTGTAGCGCTCTTGGTGGACCATCCGATGATGGCCTACCGTGCTTTGATGGCACGCCTGTCACCCTCAACGACACTGGGGCTCCGGCCCCTCCAAGTGGGCTGTGCCTTGAGAAAATCGGGAACGGAACCTACCTCAGCATGGTTGGCCATCCCAATGGCTCAAATCGCGCCTTCTTCTCAAACCAGCAAGGCAAGATTTGGCTGGCGACGATCCCTAGTCAGGGCTCCGGAGGGGTAATGGAGCTTGATGAGGCTACTCCTTTCCTAGACCTAACCGATGAAGTCCATTTCGATTCTGAGTTTGGACTTCTCGGAATTGCATTCCATCCCAAATTCACAGAGAACGGCCGCTTCTTTGCATCGTTCAACTGTGACAAGGCCAAGTGGCCAGAGTGCGCAGGGAGATGCGCGTGCAACTCGGATGTGAAGTGTGATCCATCAAAACTGACCCCAGAAAACGGTGCAAGTCCTTGCCAGTTTCAGAGTGTGATAGCAGAGTTCACTGCTAATGGAACTGAATCACAGGCTTCACTGGTAATTTTACATGAGTTGGTTGAATTGTTTTTTGGCATCAGTGACAATTTGAGTGTATCTTTTTCATTAGGCAAACCCTTCTGAAGTGAGGAGGATCTTCACCATGGGGCTTCCCTTTACGTCTCACCACGCAGGGCAGATCCTCTTCGGACCTCAAGACGGCCATCTCTACTTCATGATGGGAGATGGTGGCGGTGCAGGAGGCGATCCGTACAACTTTGCTCAGAACAAGAAATCCCTACTTGGGAAGATCATGAGGTTTGATGTTGATACCATAACAAGTGAGTTTGTGAATATCAGACTGTATATGTGTCAATCTACTTCAAGTATAGGCCTAAGATAATCACCATAACCATTGTAGGTGCAACGGAAGCTAGCCGGCTCGGCCTGTGGGGAAACTATTCCATTCCCAAAGACAATCCCTACACACAAGACAAGGAGCTACAACAGGAGATATGGGCTCTTGGACTAAGAAATCCATGGCGCTGCAGCTTCGACTCTGCCAGGCCTTCGTATTTCGCCTGTGCAGATGTAGGACAGGTAACTTCATTCATCTCAGCAACTCCTAATTCCAATGCATGAATAGGTAATTCCAAAACATCCATATTCTCCCTTAGAAGTTAGAGCTTCTTCAAGTGTTGAACAGGACCATTATGAGGAAGTGAACTTGATCACCAAAGGTGGAAACTACGGGTGGAGCGCCTACGAGGGACAGTACAAGTTCAACTCGTCCATCTCAAACACCTCACAAGGCTCAACAATCTTCCCTGTGATGGGGTACAACCACTCCGATGTGAACACGAACGAGGGCTCAGCATCCATCACCGGTGGCTACTTCTACCGAGCCACCACAGATCCTTGTATGCAAGGAAGGTAACCAACTCATTTCTCCATGAAAGTGAAACCTATATCTAAATCTAAGCAAGCCACTTGTGCAGGTACTTGTTTGGAGATCTGTATGCAGGGGCTATATGGGCCGGAACAGAGAGCCCTATCAACAGTGGCAAGTTCACGAGCAGCAAGATCGCCTTCAGCTGCACGACTGACTCGCCTATGAGGTGCACAGAGGCTCCCGGGAGCTCGGTCCCTGCACTGGGCTACATCTTCTCGTTTGGCGAGGACAATGACAAGGATGTCTACCTCCTCACACAGAGCGGCGTGTACCGTGTTGTTAGTCCAAGCCGTTGCAACTATGCGTGCGCGAAGGCTGCTGCGTCTCCGCCCCCTGCGACCTCCTCGCCCCGCCCTTCCGGAGCAGGTCTTTTGAGAGCTCCTTTTGGGATTTTGGTGGCGATGATGTGGTTTTTGTTTTGCATGAATTTTTCTGAGTAATATTTGCTGGAGCAAATCAGTATAATACAAATAATTATTTAGTATATTGGGCTACTGCTTTTAATTAGCAACAAAAAGTCAATTAATTAATGTCCATGTTTTCTATAAGCCCTATGCAAGTATCCGTAGAGAAAGAAGCAAAAATGTATTCAATGGAAATGAAGTTGGTAATCAACATTCTTAAATCATTGGTGGATGATGGGATTTGAGATGCCTTTGGTATCCTCAACACATGGCCCAAGTTTGTGATTTTTGGGCTGTGTTATCTTCTCTTTTTGTACTATTCAAATATCGCAACCTTGTAATCTGCAAGTGAGCTGCCACAGTTATAATTTGCTGGCATTCGTCTTTTACTTCTATGTTTTGATCCTTCCACCGCTTGTGTACTGCTCTATTTCCTATTGGCATGGTTGTACATTTGCAGAGGTTTCTCACGCACAATCACTGGATTCATTCAATCTTTGGAAATGATGTGACACATATTATTGATTTGGAGATGGGCGGAGGAGGAGGAGCACCACCATCTCAATCTCATCAAGAAGATACACAGTGATCAATCTTATCATAATGTTGTTGTTTAATATACGAGGTGTTCGGTTTGCAAGATTGTATCCCAGGATAAAATATGTAGTGTGTTTGGTTCAAGAAGATACACAGTGATACTGACACACGATCATCAATCTTATCATAATGTTGTTGTTTAATATACGAGGTGTTCGGTTTGCAAGATTGTATACCAAGATAAAATATGTAGTGTGTTTGGTTCATGAGATTCAATACCACAACTCAATCCTAGATGGATAATCATGGGATAATTAGTCATAGCTAACCCCATATGACTAAAATAATCTCACAATTCTATCTTAAATTGTACTCCCTTCGTCCATGAATAGGAGTCTCATTTTTCCATTTTAGTCCGTCCGCAAATAGGAGTCTCAGTTCACTTTTACCATAAATGGGAATAGGGTCCCACCTTCCACTAACTCATTGCACTCACATTTCATATAAAACTAATATATACAAGTAAGACCCCTATTGCACTAATTTTTTTCCACCCACTTTTCTTAACATTTCTTAAAACCTGTGCCGTTAAGAAATGAGACTCTTTATGACAGACGTATGGAGTATCTTGGTACTATTTTATCTAGGAAACCGAACACCGCCTGGACGTATCTCATATGCTTACTCTACTTTGGTTTCAACTAATCACTATCATTATGAGTGTGTTTATTTTGTTAGGATTCAGTCTAAGAAAATAATCCCAAGGTAAATGAGACGTTTATTTTGGACATGTGATTTAAGAAATTGATGTGTTAAAAGTTAAAGTGATGGGAATAATGTATGAGAAAGAAAGATAAGAGTAAAGTATGATCAAAAATAAAGTGTTTCTTAAAAAAGGAAAATGACTCGACTATCTTGAGATAATTCGAAAAGAAATACGATTCTACTACCTTGAGACAGAGAGAATATGATTCATTGGTTTAGTGTTTGTTTGATTTTTAATCCGAAATTTTATAAAAAAATAAATTTGATCAAATCCAAATAGTCCAAATACCCAAAATTAGAAGTATGAAATCCGATCTGAAAAATAAAAAATTGCATATAAATATGTAAAGTGTAAACATCCGGGAAATATAATAACCAGACACCTAGAATTATTCAACATAAAAATTTTATATTTCTGTTAAGTAATAATTAAAATATGGAGTATTTTATTAGTGTTATACATAAAAATATATTTTAAATTTTAAACTATCCAATCCGAATCGAAAAAAGGAAAAATGTGAACCAAATTTGAAACATGAAATGGAATACTAGTACTTAATGGATTCAATTTGAATCAATAGTAAAATGGGTCCTCATAGAAGCAAGGCAGCTGTGAGCACATCTCATCTTGCTTCCCTATCATCGCTTCCACAAACGCAGACGACGTCGTTCCTCCACCACCGCCATCAATCTTCCCCTCTCCCAAAACCTCATCAGCAAACGCCTCCTCCAGAAAGAAATCACTCCAGCTGAAGCTCGACGCCTCTTGATTCCCAACGGAGACCTCCTCCGCATTCATAGATGGCGTCGTCCCTTTGAAGCCCCTCGAGAGATCGTGGTGGCGCGTGGCCGTAAACGCGCCCATGCTGCCGTAATCGGCCAAGATCTGGGAGAAGGGCTTGTGAGTCACCGGATCGATCCCCATCGCCGACAGCTTCTTCTTCAGTTTGCTGTTCCATACATTTTTGACGTCGCTCTCCGTCTTTTCTCCCAGTTGTTGGGCTATGATAGTCCACCTACAGAGCCGACGCAGAAAATAAAATACTATATTTTATAAATTTGGATAAATTTAAAAATTTTTAAAAAAAAACATTAACATTTTTAATTCAATAGAGAGGCTTATCCAAATATGCACGTGCGTATTTCAATCTCGTATTTTATTTTTTTCTCCAACCTGCTTCCGACCACGGAATGCAGTTGGATGATCAGATCCTCTTCCCGAGGGGTGAAGCTTGTGACCTTTGGATCATTACTGCTCCATTTCTTCCCACTTCTTCTCTGCCCTGCCATCATCAAGTCATCCAAAATCACCTAATTAAACTCTGAATTTAATTACATCTTGTATATATTTATATATATACCTGATCTCTTGGAACAAGTTGTCCAGTTGCCTATTCCTCGCTGCTTGGAAGCAAAAGCCGCAGCCATTTTTGCTTCTGCATCTCCGCTGCTGTTTTTTACCATAGGATTTATGGAGAATTAGTAGTAGTATATGATTTTAGGGGAATTAATCAATTTGTGGTGAGAATTATGATAAATTTAAGAGGCCTTTAATAAACAAGGAGGAGATAAAGAGGGCAGAAAAGCATGGGCTGAGGCACTTTGAAGTGGATTTGCATGACTACATGCATCCTCTCTTCCAATTTTTTTTTTCGGAATAGAAAATTGAATAGGGAATTACTAAATAAATTTGTGATACAATATGCGCTCGTGTTTGTTTTAATGGTGCAAAGAGCACCATAATCAGGTTTGAATTGGGTGAAGTATAGATTTGAGCTAAGTATGTTACATGATTCTCACAACTTGCATGAGAGGTAGTGGAAAAGGAAATGATAATTGGCTGTGTAATTAATTTAATTTGATTAGCTATAAGGATTAATTATCTAAACCAAGAACTTATGCATGAATAAAGTACTTAGTACTCCTAAACAATAGTGTTCATGTGCCATTAGATGATAATCATGTTGCAATCAACATTGAAGATCCTGATGCATACGAGCATAAATGGAGCCTGGATTTTATCATTGGGAGACCCCAAATCATTATGGTATATTTTCGTTAGTCAGTTTTTCATAAAAAGGTATAATGTTAAGCACCATAGATTATTGAGTGATAATCGATCTTCAAACCTCTCACATAATGAACCCTATGAGCAAACCAAATGTACTAGCCTCATTGCACTTTTAATATCCCTGAATATTAGTATTTCCTTCGTCCTTTAAAAATTACTTTTTTTTAAGGAATGATAATGCTCAATTAATAAAGTAATAGTGGGTAAAATAAAAAATAATCCCTATTAAAGTACATATTAATTAAAAAATGAGACTTCCGTCATTATTAATATATAGTCATTAGGAGTCCCATTTTCTTGGTGGCACGAATTTTAAGAAATATTTAGAAAAGTGAGTGATAAAAAGTTAGTGAAATAGGGGTCTCACTCGTATATATTAGTTTTAAATAAAATATAAGTGAAATGAGCTAGTGGAAGGTGGAAATAAAATAGCAAAATGAGACTCTTATTCACGGATGGAGGGAGTACTATAAGAATAATGTGTGAGAAAAAAATTTAAAAAAGAAAATAAAATTTGAGTAGTAATCAACTGTGATAAATGAAAAAGGGAATTATTTATGGGTACGAGAGAGAATTATACATACTACGAAGTTTCCCTCGATTTAACTTCAAATGTAGTACTACTATCTTTTTATTTAAAGGTATAGTATTTTTTTGCTTAAAATGATTTTTGTTGAATAAGTTCCCTAATTGCAGAGATCACAATCCAGTACTCGGAAAAGATAAAAATGATTAAAATTGAAAACGAAAGGTATAAATAAGGAGAAAGAGAGAGGGAAAATATAGAGAAGGAAATGGTGGCGATATCACTGTACAAAGGCAACCTCCACAAAGTGACCGGCGTGCCTCACCGATGGCCGAGCCCCGGCCCCAAAATTTCACTCAAAGAATTCAAAATCCTCCTTCGCCGCCGAGCTAGAGCCCTTTCCTGGGTACCAACGGTTTCGAACCCTAATCCTTCGCCCGCCCCCGCCCAAAATTCCAACCACAGCTGTGGCAGTTTTGGTCCGAACCCCGTGCGTAATACAGAAACTGGAATTGGTGATGTGGATAATCTCTGCTCGAACTCTGACTTGATTGTAAAGGAGCACTTCATGAAGGGGGAAGGGGAGAAGGAGGTGGATGAGATTTCGATAGACGGAGGAGGAAAGGGGTGTTTGCGAAAATTGGTGGAGAAGGATAATGTTTTGGCGGTGAAGGAGGATGCGGAGACTGTCATGAACCACGGTGCACCAGAGGCTCCGCTGGATAAGGCGGTCGATGTATTATGTTGCTGCTTCTCTATTTCTGACTTATTTTTTGAATTGATGGGAGTGATTGTTCATTGCTTTAGTGCTTATATTGGAGTAGTAGGTTTTTGGTGGTCTAATTAGGCTTTGTTAGCTAATTTTTGCGTTTGTGTGATATGTAGAAATTTCAGTGGTTGCTAAGTGTTAATGAATTTTATGTTCATATAATCATGTTTTTATCGTAGTTTGGGGTAAAAGATTACAAAGCAAGGAAATATGTAGTAGAGCTGGGAATTTTTTTCCTTTTGGGAGATCTTTGAATAAATGTTAACCTTTTTCTATTATTTCTATCAATAGAAAAAACGGCAATGCTATTGGCGTGTTCGATTAAAACAATAACGGAAGACGATATCTGTATTGGCGTGTTTAGTTAGAATTGGAAAATGGCAATAGAATTGGCAAAATATAATGGAAGACGTCATTTGTTTAATTGAAATTGGAAAGCGCCAATAGATTTGGCGTGTCTGCTCCATCTTTTTAAAGAAGCCAGTCTTATTGGCGTGACAGAAGAAATCTGCACATGGAGGTGGGTCGGATCGAGGCGAGATGTGTGGCTGGCAGATGATTCCGGTGATGACTTTGAGACTCCAGCACCTCCTCATCCTCGAACCGCAGCTCTTCATTCAGTGAGTCACACCGGAGTTGTGAACTCATAATGGAGATTCCGGTGAGGACTTTGAGACTCCACCTTGTCTGCGTCTTTAAAAGATGGAGTAGACATGCCAATTCTATTGGCGTTTTCCAATTTTAATAAAACATGCCAATAAAGATGGCGTGTTTCCCATTCATAGAAATAGATAAAATAAGGTTCACATTCTGCGAATCTTTTTTCCAATATATTCCAAAAGGAGAATTTTCCGCAGAGCTGATATTACTGGATAGCTTACAATAATTAAGAGAGCATGGTTCGCTTTCGATATTGGTCTTTAATGTTATAAAAGAAGAATTATATTTATGATTTCAATTCATTGTCTTTTTCCACCTTTTTTGTATGGATTTGTGAAGATTGTCGTGTGAGTCCAATTAGCTCAACTTTAAGGTGATGCTTTAATCATGATAGCCAATGGAATGTTAAGCTCGTATATGAGATTTCCACGTTCGCTCAATCAATGATCACTTTTGCTTATGACAAATTAAATGATTTGTTGGACTTGCGTATACCATGATTCTTTCATAGTCTGTGTACTATGTCTTACCGGATGAAGCTAGGTGATAGGTCTCCTCATGCCTCGTTCTGAGGGTTATCAAAAGGCAGATCTGCAGAGTTTAGATGTTTTCTGTTAGTGCAAGAATGAATATATTAAGAGATGAACCTTGTTGATGTATTGGGATCTTATATATTTGTACCTGAGCATTATCGTAATTCTTTTACTTCACTAAAGAAGCCATTTTTAGCCTACAAAATTGGTACAATGTGTTATACCTGCTGCTCTTTTCTTCCTTCCTGATTGAAATTTGTTTCTCTTCCCAGTTGGAACACTGTATTATGCCTAGTAGGCTAGCTGATATG
>JAOWBI010000040.1:8542875-8557653 GCA_028566235.1 Salvia elegans | reverse complement strand
CATGAACGTCGTTTTCCCGAATTCATCATCTATGTCCTAAAAATGAATTTTTACGTATGATACTAGATAAAAAAAACTGTAAATAAAAATTCCATTTACATACTAACGTGAACTATTTACTCTGCAGAGAAACTGTTGTTACATTTATATAAACTAATATACTACTAATAGAAATTAAAATTGACAATCTTAGTGATAATAGAATCTCAGCGCATAGTAAAGTCAAAAAATGATTTATTTATTTATGTCTATTTATATTTCAAAGTGAAAAGACATCACATAGTAACTTAGATAGGATATTCTCAAATGCCGTTCTCCACTCAACACGTCTCCGATTTCCTATCCATACACGCACTATCAAATTTTATTTATAGAATATCTTCTCCTGAAAAAGGCAATCTTTTATTTTATGGGGTAGAATATATACTTATACAAAAAATATTTAAATTTAATTAATAAAACAATTAAAATTTAATGATAAAAAAATATAATTAAGTACTGTATATTGTGTACGTAATATATTAAACCTAATTAAATACTAGTATAACCTTTTAGCTAGTACAAATTAAATAATTTTTTAATATTTTAGATTTATAATACTGTATGTCACTAAAGTGTTTATTATACTGACCAATAAAAATAAAGGACTAAACATGAATTTATTTTAAATAAAATATACTTTAATTCTCTTACAGATACATTTTAAATACGTATTTTAGTGTATTACTAGACTTATCGTATTTCTCTTATTAAAAAAGTTTATAGATGCACTATTAATATCCTAGCTGTTTAATCACTTCAATCAGATACTCCTATTAAATAGGCTTATCCCGAAAACAACTGCCAAACAAGCCTTTATCCTCCACCTATAATATGCTGAATAAAATAAACATTCCAGCGCTGCATAGTACGGCCATCACGTTTCACAAAGCCATTTTCCTCGCATATAAAACGCGCTAATTCTTTCTACCATTTCCATTTCCATTTCACTCAATCCAAATTCCGTTCCATTTCGAGAGAGATAGAGAGAATGTCGCAGAGCGTCGAGTCGCCGTCCTCCGCCGCGTCTGGCGGGGAAATCGTGCTATTTGGTGTGAGAGTCAGAGTTGATCCGATGAGGAAGAGCGTCAGTATGAATAATCTCTCCGAATACGAGCCTGTTGTCGACAACGGGAACGAGATACCGAAGGATGCGGCGCCGGCGGAAGGATCCGCCGGCTATGCCTCCGCCGACGACGCCGTTCCTCAGCCGTCCGGCGTCAATCGCGAGCGTAAGCGAGGTCAGATCTCTGATCATCATGGAGTTTTGGTTGAATCTGAGTTTGCTTGTGATAGTGATGTTCGGATCATTGAAAATCCTCTCTCTGTCTCTCTGATCCTTCAATTGTTTTGATAATCGGATTGTGGATTCATTTGATGATAGATGTAAATTTCAAAACTACGGTAAAAATCTGTTAATCTATGATTAATGAGCTAAGTAGAGAGAGTGATTGGATTTTTTGTAGAATACGGATAGTACTCTTTTTTCTGTTGGTTTAGGGATTT
The DNA here is from genome assembly GCA_028566235.1 of Salvia elegans. Lineage (NCBI taxonomy): Eukaryota > Viridiplantae > Streptophyta > Magnoliopsida > Lamiales > Lamiaceae > Salvia > Salvia elegans. Next base: position 8,556,108 of record JAOWBI010000040.1, on the reverse strand, counting down.
GTGACGTTTTTATTGACTTGGCTCGGTTTGAATTTGTGTTCAGGAGTTCCGTGGACAGAGCAAGAGCACAAGCTATTCCTCCTTGGATTGCAGAAGGTTGGAAGGGGAGATTGGAGAGGAATCTCGAGAAATTACGTCAAGACGCGCACTCCAACTCAAGTCGCTAGTCACGCTCAGAAATACTTCCTCCGCCGTAGTAACATTAATCGCCGTCGCCGCCGTTCTAGCCTCTTCGATATCACCACCGACGCGGTAATTACTTTTGCCTTATGTTAGTATGTATTAAAAACTTCTTTCTATTTATTGTTACTAGTAATTACGTATTAGAGGATTGGTTGGTGCGACTTCTTGTTGGTGTTTATTTATTGAATTGGATTGCGTTTGTATGTTTGCATTCAATAAATCGATTGCCACTGTTGAATTTGAAATATTGAATGATTATGTGCTAAAATTAACAATAGTAGTGGTTTCTTGCTTGTTTATTTATTAGGTTACTTCAATGCCAATTGAAGAGGCCAAGAACCACCACCAAGAGAGCCCACTTCCGCCACCAACCGCGATGTCTCCGCCTATCACTTCCAACGGCAACAATGGATTCTCAGTCTCGCCATTCCCCGTCATGTTTTCAATGCAAAGCGGGAGCTCAGCAATTGATCAAACTGAAATGGCCAAAAACTCATCACCGCCAATGGTGGATGTCAACATGAGGCAGCGGGTCTTGCTCGAGCCATCGCCTCTTTCTTTGCGGCTATCTCTTTCCTCCGGCCAGGATCAGCCACCCGCCTCCGCTTTCCAGATGATGCAGGGCTTCAAGATGGAGTTAGCAGCATAAGAGTTTTTTTTTCTCATGCGTTGAGAAAATAAAACCTGCCGAAAACAGCATAATGTTAATTAATGAGAAGGACATGGAGTAGGAAAATTAAAAAGCTTAATCAAGAAAAAAAAAATAGAGAAATAGGCGAATTAGTTCGGCTAGAAACTGATCTTGTTTATAGACATGAGGAAATTATGTCATGTGTGTTGTTGTACTCCTAATATTTTTTAGATGTTTTTGGTTCTTGTTATTGTGACTTTTTCTAACCATTAATAAGTGTTTATGGTTTTTAATACGTACCTTCTTCAAGCACATTAAATCATTTTCTTAATATGTGGGAGGAGATGAGATAAAATTATGATATTTTTCGAAAGAGATGTAGGGTGGGCTTAGAACTAGGAGCAAGATCTTGAGGAAATCTCTAGTGTGGAATTATTGTGATGAAAAATTAGGTATCTATATGATTGATGGGAATGGTAGTAGGGACCTTTAATTTCTTTGAGAAGTAATCAATTATCTAAGATATCTTGTGTTATCTAGGTATGTGTTTGGATATTAAAGGTATGGCATTATTTTTTATTATCCGTCTAATGTCTATGGTCGCATTGTACAATTATTGATGCTATCTTGCAATTATTTGCTCTCAAGTCTCAACTCTACGAATATAATTTCCTAAAAAAATTTTAAAGAAAAAACCTTTTTCTATAGGTGTATGTGAGAAACGAAATACTCTATTTGTTCCTAAAAAATATGAACTATTTCCTTTTTAGTCCGTCTCTAAAAAGTGTAAATTTTTTTATTTTGAAAACTCCTTTATTTCTAATGAGGTATCTATTATCCACTAATAATACTTTAAAAAAATTCTTTTTATCTCTCTCTTATTTTTTTAATCATATATTAAAACTTGCGTTGAACCCAATATTTATAGTATTTGGGACTGCGTGAGTAAAAAAAAAAAAAAGAGTGTAGTTGTTTACTAGTACTAACTTTTATATATATAGGCTACGGATTTGGGCTTATTAGGCTTCAACCTATTTGCCTGGCCCACAACATAATGAAACTTCCTCTAATTCAGCACTACCTCTATCCCAAGCAAGATAACTCCTTTTTTCGGTGACACAATAATTTATGCAATTTTATTTTATGTGCTAAGTAAAGAGAGTAAAGTAAGAGAAATGGAATAAAGTAGGCGTAAAGGGATTTCCATATTTAGTAATGTGCATCTCATCTCGGTTGGGACAAACTAAAAAAAAAGTAGATTATCTTTAGTGGACGGAGGAAGTAGTAGTAGTAAACCAGTAATCAATTTCCCGAAGAAAAAAAGAGAATTGAGGTACATGAAGGGTTTGGGTTTGGCTCAAGTATAAACTTAATCTTTTAACACTTCGGAGCTTGGATTATACATCGATGTCTCAATTTTCTTTTTTCTTTTTTTTTTAAAAAAATAAAAGAAAAATTTTATGAGTTGGGCTACATTAGAGAGTGGGCAAGAGAACTGAAGATACAAAGAGTAAAAAAGATTTTGATAGAATAGGTATCCAGTTTTGCAGGTGGATTTTGTTGTTTTTCCCCTCATTTCACTTCGTCTTTTATTTTTTTGCATTTGCTTGTTGGCTGTTAGATTGATGGTTTATCTTGCTACTTTGTTTGTTGGGTGGCTATGCTGTATTTTTGTGGGTGTTGGTGAATTATCGTGCTGTTATTTGGTCTTCTTTTTTGTATTGGTCCGTCTTGTACTACGGATCAAATTGCTCGCCTTGTTTGGCTCAAGCCTTTTTAATACAAAAAAATTATAATCCTTAATAAAATTAAAAGCAATTTAAGATGAATTCTTTGTGCCCAACTTATACAGCTTTTAAAAACTTGCAAAATTGATGGTTATGATGCTTTAGTAGATCATGAATTTGAAAAATCTGAAGATCTTACATATGATTATGATTTGCAACATAGTATAATTCAAGAATGACTTACCCCAAGGATTCAAAGTTATGTAGAATCCTAAAGGACTTAATATACATATATATATCTATAAAATAAAAAGCTACTCCAATGTTTAACATACGATAAACTAGGTATGGAGAAACAAGAATCACTTACAAGGTCGAGGCAATCTACCCAAGCTTCCTTAGGATCGGCTTTAGTTGTTTCATTATTCAGACGAGAGCCACGGATTAGGAGCGACGTAAGTGTACCCATGGAAATGCTCCCCGGCTGTTGGAGTAGGCGCTGGGGAGTCATCCAGAGGCATGGCTGTCCAACATTTGTCAAAGTTCTCTGTGCAATCTTGGCCACTCACGTCTGGCTTGAACTTTGGCACGAGTTCCCTCTCCTCTATCTTCTTCCAGTTGATGGTACGAAACCATTTGTGAGATTTTATCTCTTCCGCGCCCTTAGGCCCACTGCCTAACCTATTCACCGCGTCCTTTTGGAGCAGCTATCGGCACAAATCAGATTAGTATCTCAAGAAAGGAGCATATGATGATAAGAAGAAAGAGCATGTTCCTTACTCCTTTAAGCAAAGAGTGAGCTTCGCTTGTCAAGCGTGGTGGAAGCTTCAATTTTTCTTTGATGATCTTCTCCTGCAGCTTCTTTCTGTTAGCATGTACGAACGGTGGCTGAAACATTCAACAACCAAACACTAAACACTTCAATCAAGTGAGAAAATTGAGCACCAAAAGCCTTTTGATTTTCAAATAGTTGCCTAAATTCTTGGTTTCAAGATATTACCTTGCCAGTTAGCATTTCATACAAAATAATGCCAACACTCCACCAATCAGCATTCTTGTTATGACCTTTCGATAGCAAGATCTCAGGAGCCATATATTCGGTTGTCCCACATAGCGAGTTTGATCTGCTCGATTCATTAATCTCCTTAGACAGTCCAAAATCAGTAAGCATGATCTGCAATAGTTAAAGCAACACAAATTACTCAACAGCACTCGCGTCGTTACAAGTCATGCATGCTCCTGCAAATCAATCAGGCTATATCATGGCCATACATGCCCATCAGCATCCATGAGAATGTTTTCAGGTTTTAGATCTCGATGCACAATCCCGTTCTCGTGAAGATGTGAAACTGCAGATACAATCTCAGCAGTATATACCCTTGCCTGCTCCTCACTACCCAAGAAAATATCCAAAAAACAGGAATTAAGAAGATGAAATGAAGACCTTTTTTCTTTGTTAAAATAGTGTGAAAATAGTACCTGAAGATCCCTTGCCTGTAGAGATGATAAAATAGATGGCCTCCATTTATAAAATCGAGTATCAAATACAGCTTAGACTTGGTCTGTGAATCACAAAAAGTAAAAATGTAACGCGGCAAAATGATACTCCATAATATTGTGTCAAAGCAATTTCGCTTCATACACATTTTAGGCAACTCTGCCTTTTTTCTCTACCCTTTCGGGTAAGCCATCTTTCCTCCACAAGGTTTTACTGTTTACTTTAGGAAATGATCAACTATTTCTTGCCATAAAAATAAGTCCCATAAATACTACTATATCACAAGAGCCCAATACTCCAGTATCACTAGTCGAACTACTCAATAAAAGGCAAGAATTAACTATTGAGCAACTACTAGTGTTTCTTCAAATGTCTCAAATAACAGCAAAAACTGACCTCCTTTGTCGACAGAGCTAAGTCAATACAAAATCACTGTCCTTGTCTCTTGAGTGACATAATTCATAACACGCGGTGAATTGCAACATAAAATAGACACCTCTATTGAGATAAGCTCTAGATTTCACAATGTAAAATGTTCCCTCCACAGCATGAAATTTGATCCTTGTGGATAACACCACAAGCATAAATAGTAATTATTCAATTCTCTAGACGTTTTGTCATAATATATCATATGCAAAAGAAACTACCAAAATCCTCCTTGGGGATAAATTAGGATCATACTCCTTAATCAACCATTCTCCATCGATTCCTTCACACAGGGACGTCGCTGAGGGTAAAATGTAGTACAAGCTTGTAGACAAACCTACAGCAGAAGTGCAAACTTCAAAGTTTCTTAGCAACTATCTATCTTTCCTGAACATCTAATACTACCTAAACATCATGTATATATGCATCTAAGTAATCAAGAAATAAATCATTTTAACCCTCAAAAGGCAACATAATTTTGCAAATGAATAATCGGATCTCATCCAAACTAAGGCAAAAGCAGATGAGAAAGAGAAGATGACCTGAAACGAATACTGTAGCTGCACAATGAAAGGGTGCACAACTTTGGTGAGAATATCCCTCTCAGCCCTCATATAATCAACATGGTTGTTCTTGATAATCGTATCCTTCTTCATCACTTTCATCGCAAAAATCCCATCTCCACCGCCACTTTTCCTCTTCATCCTAACCTGAAAAACCTTCCCAAACGCGCCCTTCCCAATCACCCTCATAATCTCAAAATCCCCCGGCCCCAATTTCTCCGCTGCCTCAGCCCCAGCCTCCTCCACCGCCCCACCGCCATCGCAGACGCTTCCGCCACCAACCCCCAAATCATCGCCGCCTGTATCGTCGGAGGAAGAATCGTCTCGGTCGAAGGTGGGGATTGATTTGGAGAGGGTGAAGCGGGGGGAGGGGCCCACGAACGAGTGGGAGCGGTGGTGAATTACTTGCGGGTCCCCCAGGAAGAGCGGGGAGGCGGAGGAAGGAGAGGGGGCAGCGGCGCCGGGGCCGAATATGTCGGAGAATTCGAAATCTAATGAGGGATCATCGTCGGCGGCGGCGGAGGGGATGTGGAGATGCGTCAGCTTTGAAGCTAACAGCGAGTGCACGGCCTTTCTGTTGCTGGTGTTCATGGTGTGTTGGAAATTCGAGCTGTTGATGCACTCAATCTGTTTGCATATATGTGTAAATTAATTACTCGAGCGTGATTGATTGATCCGAAGAAGCCAGCCAAGAGGGGCAGGCTGAGATCTCACGAAGATTACATTTTTTTTTTACGAGGGAAAGAAAGAGATTTGCAGAAGCAAGCTCGCAAATGTTTGTTGAGGGAATTTGGACAAGTGGTTTATGAGATTTACCTATTTTATTAGTACTTGTTAATTAGGCATCAATCATTTACGAATTGGGATATCTAAAATTCTTCAATATTAAACCATTATTACCATAGAAAGAAGAGGAAAAGTTTCATAATTGCAGTCAAAAAGAAAATTTTACTAATAGAAATAGTGTCATTTTCGGCAAACCGTTAATTCAGGTAAAATCAGTTAACTAACCATCCTCACGCAGCTCACAGTCATCTAGAGAGAGAAGAAAAGGGAGGGGGGATTAAGATTAGGGATTCTGGGGTCTTCTTACATCCAAAAATGGTTATTGTTTCTCTCCTCTTTGAAACCTTTGCATCTTTGTTCAGTTTGTAGTACCTTTTTGTTCTTCCTTGGATTTCTCGAAACCAAAATTTCCGCGGGAGCATTGAGGATCTTGATGAGGAGAGAACCATTTCTATTTGGAGTGAAGTTGTTTATGATGTTGTAGTGAAGAAACACTTGGACTTTATTTGTTTACACATTTAGCTTCTCAAAGTTTCGTAGCATTTTAAGTGTTCATCGTTAGCAAATTTCAGTTTGCGTAGCTTCATTTTGTTGATTTAAGACTTCATTGTTGAGTGGTAAAGGTAAAGTGTTTACCTAGGTAATTTTAGTTATAGTTGCTTCGTTTCTTGATATAAAAAGTGTGTTGAAGTTAATTAGTAGTAGCGGCCATCTTAATTTGATTCTGATCTTTGTTCCCTTTTCTAACAATTTAGAAGGCTGTATTAAGATAAAGATGTTTGCGTACAAAATAACCTATTTATTATTGGGATAATTTTACTTACCCACATGAAATTACCTGATAGAAAATGTTAGGTCTTAATTTTTAATTTTCACAATAATTAAATCATTTACAGATAGATATCCTTGTTTACTTTAAAATAGTCAGAAAAAAATACGGACCACTATTTTCTGAAATTACTGATATGCCCTCCATTTACTGATATACCCAACTCTCAAATCCACACACCCCAGTAGCATAAAAACTAGATAATGTCTGCTGTCTCTGCAACTGGCGTCCCAATTTCATTGCCCAAACACACAAATCATCCTCAAATTCACACCTTAATCTCACCCAATTGCTATCATTTCTTATCCCATAAATCAATCCTCAAACCTGTAAGAAGGAAAACACCAACTCCAGTATGCAGAGCTCATTGTTCTTCAAGACTCTCAGACTCTCTCTCTAGCCACAGCCTCTTCTCCTCGTCCGCCGCCTACTCCGGCGACCCTTTAGCCAGAGCTTCCAAGATTGTGCACTCGGCCACACCTGGGAGCCTCGTCCTGATCGATTTGGACCCGGCCACAGCCAAACTAGCGATAGCTTTTCTTGGGCCATTCTTGTCTGCATTTGGATTTCTGTTCATCGCGAGGATCGTGATGTCGTGGTACCCGAAGCTGCCTGTTGGCGAGTTCCCATACGTCCTCGCATACGCGCCTACAGAGCCGTTGCTGGTGCAGACAAGGAAGATCATACCACCCCTGGCTGGAGTTGATGTCACCCCTGTTGTCTGGTTTGGACTGCTCAGTTTTCTCAATGAAATCTTGGTGGGCCCACAGGGCCTCCTTGTTCTTCTTTCTCAGCAGCAGGTTTAGGATTTTTGGATATTGAATGAATTCATGTGTGTTTATGTAAGTTTAGATTTATGATATGCAAAGGGTAAAGAAGGCATTTTTGTATCTTGCATAATGATTCAACTGCCAAATTCTAATAGCTATATTGTTACAAAATGAACATTTTGGAGCTATGATTGGAATTTCACATAAACATGATACATGGCAAAGCTACTGAATAAATCTATACTTCAAAACTAAAATAGAAACTCAATAATAAGTACACCCACGTCATCACCTAATTGAAGTGCTGGAAATCTTCTGCTTCCTTGTCCAACCATCTCCTATCTTGAACTTGAGTGCTTCGGGAAGTGGAAGAAAGTTATGGCGGGAAATGTTCAACATCCCTTGCGTATCTTATTCCACGAAGAAGACTCTTAGCAGTTTCCTTCTCCTGCATCAATGGCATGGGTGAGAATCATCAACATTTAAAATAAAGTTGAATGCATTATGTGTTTTTCTAATTACAGGTTGAATCTAAGAGGACTTACTGGGCCAGTGTAGTCAAGAAGACGCGTACAATAAACCTCGGCTTCATCAAACTTCTTCTGAGTTTTGCAGTGTTGGGCAAGGAACATCAGTGCTTCAACCATGTTTGGCCCTTCCCTCTCTTCATCTTCCATCCTCTCCAAATCCTTCTTGTAATAAAACGCAGCCTCTTCAGTTCTACCGAGTTCAGAGTGAAGCTTTGCCAGCTGATGTAGGGCGATGGCTTCCCTGTCATTACAATTTGCTGCACGTTCATAGCATTTGATGGCCTCCTCGAGCATATGAAGTTGTTCGGTTTCATAGCACTGAGCCATAGCTATCCACAACCGAGAGTCATTTGGCTGCAAGAACACTGACTTCTTGAAGTAATGAAGAGCATAATAGGGCATTCCCATCATCTCATACGCTTGCCCCAATCCATACCACGCTCGGTAATCACATGAATTTATATCCACTGCACGACGGTAGGCATCAACTGCCGCAGAAGTGTTCTTCATCTCAACGTACTCGTGACCCATAAGGGTCCATGCTGACAAATAGTTCTTGTTCAATTTAAGTGCCCTTCGGAAGTACATCACAGACTTCTCGTGCTGCCCTTTCAGACTGTAATAGTTACCAATGATGCAGCAGGACTCCGGCCTGTATTTATCTGTAAGAAACACCCTGTGAGCCAGATAACTTAGGGCAGAAAAACATTCTTTCGCATATAGCACATTGGAATACATGTCCATGTCCTCGATCCTATACGGATCGTTTCTTAAAAGTTCTTCGAATATAACTTCCACCTGTTCGAACTCCCTGAGATTATACTGAGCCTTGGCTATTTGGGCCTGGATGTAATTGCTGAAAATAAAAGTTCCTTGTAAATATTCGTATTTGGCCAGGGCCTCGTTGTGCATCCGGAGTTCCTGGTAAGAACTAGCAAGGAAAAAGTCCTTCATCCAATGATTATTGAGATTAAGACTGTTCAGTGCCTCAATTGTGGTGCATAACGTCTGCAGCTCAGACCAAGCACTCCAGTTCCAGGGATAGCAATTGACAGATTCCACAAACACGGACCTTGCCAGATTCTCACTTCCTTTTTCCTTTAGGACAAGGCCATATACATAAAGACCAAAAGCGTCGATTGTTCCATTTTTGTGAAGGGTTGACAATTCTCTCTGTAGTGAAAGCAGTTCGCTGTTCACAGCATCACTCTTTCCAAGAGGACCCTCGAGCTCTATCATCTCTTCTTCTCTTCGCTTTTCTCCGGCCTTCAAGATTACAAAGGTAACAAATATAAAAGTGCTGATTTGCAGTCACATAATGCTGCCATAGGCTTACCAGAATGCACATTAGATACTTAGGCAATCATAGCCGTATCTTAACAGTGCAAATGCATTGATTACCAAGTTGCAAAGCAGGAAAACCAATCTCAGAACCAATACTGGTATTATGAAAGCTCAAAATATAATTTGTTCTGCCATGTATTTACAGCATAAGTACAAGCAACAAGCATATAAATTTATAAAAAGACCTAATGGTTGTAAATACTTCCTTCCATCTAAAACCAATGTAGTTTTTCATAATTAATTTCAAAGCTGACCCGTTTTCAAAATATTAGAGAATGGATGGGCATTCGGGGACAATGTTATCAAATAGCAGATATGGCGGCCATGGCGCTATGGCATGGTGTTCGGTGGTGGAAACGCCATAGCACCATGGCGTTGCCATAGCACCGCTATATCCGCCATTTGACAACATTGCGTGTGTACTGCATTTAGGAATGGGGCATTATGCAAGAAACATGGAGGGTAGAGTTGTATTTTATGCTTTATTAATTGTTTTAAGAGTTTAGATGTTATATTTTTATTATTTTCTAATTTTTGAAATATATATAAATACATAAGTATTATTTTATCTATTTAATTATTGACCGCCATATCCGCCATACTAATTCGCTATATCCTTGTGGCGGTTTTTTATGCGAACAGCCATAAACCGCCATACGAGATTGATAACATTGATTTGGGAAGATAGTAGAGTTCCAAAAATTACCTTTGGCTAATTGTTGCCTATAAATAAAAAGATCTTGATGTGCCCATTCTTAAAAATAAAGCATGCCTAAAGAGGAGAAGAAGACAGATATGCACATGTAGAGTAGATTTAGAACCTTTCAGTAACTAACAGTATGGGCTACCACTGTACAGTAGCACAATCTTACTTCATCTAGCCTATAGAATATTTTGGTCACCACTTGCAATAATCAGTGTCTAAACTTAATCTCAGAAATTTCAAATTCACCAATCACACTGAAGAGTGGAGAAAATAACTGTTCCAATTAAAGAACAAATAGCTATGACGAACCAATGAGTTTTGCAATTAACAATCTCAGTGCAGCTCTATGTGCCACCTACAGCTATTAGAAGCCTAGAAGGAACTTTTAGGTGATCATTTAATATTTATCATCCTCTTACGACAATTTTACACCATGATATGAATCATATGAGACCATGCCAGAGCACTAACGCTCATTATATCCAAGTGCAATAAAGTTATTGCAGATAGATGGGATACATCCAGGTCACATGGAGGTATAGAATATACAAAGGCAATTTGAAAGTCACTACAATACAAGTTCTTGACAGACTTGGTGCTTCTATCTAAACTAACAAATAAATTTCAGATTATAGCTCTCAGCAGATCATCATACTATCAAGTTTGCAGTCATAGGTCTTGGATATTTAACAGATCTCCATCTGATTAAAAGTTAACCAGTACAATATTATATTGTCCACATATCGCTGCAGATACACTCATACACCACAATATCTCACAATGCACAAAAAGCAGGCCTATCATACCCTTATTAATTAATAAGGTCAGGAGTAGTGATTCAGTTCGGGTTTTAATCATATATGGTCCTTTATCAGCAACATAAACATATACTCCACATGAAAATGTGATTTTACAGAGCTTTGGTCTGGAAAAAATGTTTTGATATTAATGTGCATAATCCAAACTTAATTACAAAAAGAGGCAAGATATTTTGTAAGTAAGAACTGTTCTCCTCTCCTCACATCCAAATTACATGGTCAGATACAGATTTAGTCCCGTAGCACAATAAAATGCATCAGATAATCACGCACGAATAGGCAGATGCTTCCGCATATTGCAGGTATACAAAGGCCAGATAATTTATCAAGGAAACCTCACAAACTACCATCTTATGCCTCAACTGCTGACTTAGATGTGGCAAATTCCTAATAACATATTGATGGCATCTTGGTTTAGGTTCACTATTGTCCTCATCCTCACATATAGTGCTTATTAACTCTAAATAAACTACTAGTATTTCAGAACTAATCCATTCTTGATGCATCACTGTTTTCTGCAGAAAAGAATGCATATCCATTATCACATCATGTTAACATGTACCGCGCCAAAAAACGTTTGATACGGAGTGGTTTTTTAGTTACAATATACACTCTATAGACCAGCAATTTGAACTAATCAATAGGAATATTTCGATCTGCGCAGATGAACAGAGATCACCCGAATAAAACATATCCAGCACCATCCATATAGTACATCATTAGAGGATCAGAAAGAAATCATCAATATAGCAATGCAGCAGATAACAAGTCGAGAAACCAACCAGATAAAGCGCATAGAAACGCAAGAACATGGCTTTCTTGCTGGTCTGATCCCTAAGCATATGGGCAGCTCTCCTATACTCCCTGCAGTCAAAATAAGACTTGGCCAGCAAATAAAAATCACTGTCCATCAGATCATAATCGTACTCCTCAGCTGCCACAAGCGACGGTGTCATCACATATGACACTCCGGCAGAAGGGGTGGCGGAGGACTCCGCGGGGGTGGCCGTGCGGAAGCGGCGGCGGATGCTGGAGCTGCCGCGCTGGAATCTGGTGTGCGACGGCGTGTGCTTCGAGGGGTCTTGCTCTATCCCCATCAGCTGCTCCGCTGCCCTTCAGAAGCAAGGAAATCTTGAAAATCAGAATTCAAAATTGAAAAAGAAAAGGTGGGATTTTGAGGTAATGGTAAAGTAGAATAGAAGATGGGTGTGAGAAGGGGGTGAAATTGGTACCATTTGGCTGCGGAGTAGAGGCCACGCTCGCTGAGGTGGCGCACGGCGGCGCGGAGCTCGGTTCTGCAGGTTTCTTTGGAAGCCATAATTAACAAATTCTCATATGCTTCTCGTCGGTGGGATTCCTGATTTTAACGTTTGCCGCTCGCTGGATTTGAACTTGCGGAGGCGGGGGGTTTTGCTCGGCGTTGGTTCAGATTTTTGAAATAGCAACTTCAAATAACCCTACTACCACTACAACAGCATACCAAAACAATGATCATTTCACCATAATTCATAATATTATTTTTATTATTTTCCAATTTAATAACCTATTTAAATTTTGAAAATTTAAAATAAATGACTACTCCTACATTGTAATCCTATTTGATTAAATTCGAACAACGTATTAACTGAAGTTGAATGCTTACATTAACTAAATACCGAATATTGCATTACTACCAAAATTGCATAATTTAAACATGTAAATTAAATTCGATTGTTACATGCCCAAATTTCTTCAATATCTTGTTGAAGTTGTTCGTATGTTGATTCCTCGTGGACGGATGCATGTTGGCATATATACTCTTAGATATGAGGTTGTGCACTATGAGACAAACTTTTACGAGCTACCCCGAGCTAGATCCAACATATGCTTCGTCCTAGTTAGATGTGGTTTCTCCGCCATCCTCGATTAAAAAATAAACTCTTGATCTTCTAGTAATAAGATACGTTTGCCAACCAACTGTGCTACGTGATGAATTAGTGTGTGTTATATGCATAATATAACTAAATTTTAAATGACCTGGCCCAAAGTCCCTAGCACCCTACATGGTTCCACCACTAATCACAGCAAAATAAATGTTTGGCATCTTTCATCGGCTTATGGTTGAGTTATGTGACATCAGGTAGACAGCAAGAAATCTTATTAACACTGTTTTTATGAATACGCGTTTGGGTCGTAGTGACTAATGGGTGACATGGTATTTCAGTGGATGATTTTCATTCTTTTGCCCAATTATGATTATAGTATTAACCGCGCTATTTTAATGTCTTACAATCTTTCTTCCTGGTTATATATGACAAATTAATTAATATTCGTCCCAATGTTAGTTCTCGTGGTACCATATCGATATAGGTTTATGGAGCAACCTCTCTTCACCTTTGACTAGATGCAACAACGATTAGGGCATGTTCGCTTTGTCGGGATC
>JAOWBI010000040.1:8088323-8100183 GCA_028566235.1 Salvia elegans | reverse complement strand
TTAAAATATAAATTTATAAATATTTGAAGGATGTAAATATAAATTAAAAAAATTTGTAGACTAGAATGTAAATTATATAAAATGCAGGATTAAATTGTAATAATATATATTAATAGGGGGTATTCTATAAATTTTCGTCCAGGTATATTGATGTAGTCTAATTAAACATATTGTGGCACTTTATAGTGCCATTAGAAGTGATTCTTCATGACATTTTCTGGGTGTAGCAATGAATGATCTTTACTTACACATGGCCAATTGCTACAACTACTGTCGTGGCACACCCTCCAAATGCCGCAACAACTAAAATGTAAGGAAAGTATATTTGTACTTGCATTTTTGAGTGCCATGAAAGGCTATTTTTATTGTAGTGACATACAAATCTATCACTATATACAATAGATATGAAGATCACTAAAAGAATCACAAAAGTGTAGGTTAAGATGTCACATAATCAAAGTATAACTAATATTAAGTGCATAACTAGAGAACAAATCTCAACCATTAAATTAAAATGATCTAGTTCACTATATGAGCGTTTTAGTTCACAATATGAATTTGAAAACAATGACTGAACAAAATACCATTATAGTGAAGTATTTACTTCGTGAAGGATTTAGTTCACTGTAATGGCATTTTGGTTCACTCCTTCGTGTAGTGAACTAAATCACTCTTATAGTGAACTAAATTGCTCTTAGGGCACGTTTGTTTGCCTTGGTTGGGTAGGACAGGAAAGTGTGGATTGTATCTACCTTTTCATGTTAGAATCCGATTGTGGCTTGGAATATGTATTCCCATTCTACCATTTGGTTGTAAAGAAAACTAACGTAGGTTTGCAATATTCTATTTGATTCAACCTACTGGAAATATTGATATAATTACGGTTCGACAAATATACCCTCATTACAATTTTCTATTAACAATTCTATCCTTGTTGAATCCTAAAATTAAAAAAAAAAAAGCGCACATTTATGGCCTTTCCTATTGCGGTAACGCGGTGTGTCAGCAATAGGCACCCGAACATTGATATATGTCCCGTCTAGAGCTCCAAGGCATCCCTGAGTAAAATATTTACAAAAGAAAAGAAACATTCATATTCATTCGGCATAAAAAGAATTCAATTATAGCCAAACATATATGGATTGAGTAAGCACACCTTAAACCACTTCCAACGTCGGTCCGTTCAGTCATCACCTACCGTGGGTTTCACCAAAAACAAACTGTGAAGAGTAAGCACTCCACGAAGCACAATGTGTACGTAGCGTGACACAGTTTGGGAAGATCGCATGAAATCGAAACATACTACTCGAAGTTTCTTATGATGAGATAGAATACATAGGAACATGGCTACTTGTTCCTCAACAGTAACAAATTTCTGGTCAATTAAGCCGGCACGGCCACGAAGAAGACGACACAAACACCCAAAAGTATTTCTATCCATCCGTAAATTATCCACGCACGACCGGTCTGTGACGCGCATAGAGTACGAACACACCAACAAATAGACTAAAGGAAGAGCAAACATAAATCTCACAAATTATAAACTCAACAATCTATCTGGGTATAATAAATCTCAATTTACATTCAGTAGAGCAGTCTCAAATCGACAACCATGGCAAGATGTAAAAGTCGGCCAGTTGTGAAACACCTACCTTGCGACCTTCGTCTTTGTTACCCATGGAGAATCCAGAGTCAATTGGTATCCTCCGAACTGAACGCAATTGACGGCAGTGAAATTGATGTTCAGAACAAAATAAGCGTAACAAGCGGTCGATTAATCGATTAATCTCCGCGTAAATCACATCTCAAGGTTGTTCACTCAGGGAAAAGGCATCGTCGTTCCTAACCGTTGGACCCTGAAATTGTGTGGCGCCGACGGATTTGGCTGAATTTGGCGAAGAGGGAAAGAGAATGAGATAAATGGAGAAGGGACTGAGGGGTATAATGGTAACTATGGTGATCTGTACACTTTCGGGAAAAAAACAATAGTGCTCTATACCAAGAAAAAGTGTGGTTAGTCTATTCCTCAGTTGGGTAGATACGTATCTTAATTGCAACCGGGTCAATATTTTTATACCGAGTTCATGAGGTAGACTAACATGGCAACCAAAGCATGGGGATAGAGTGGATAAGGCCTCTTATCTATGCCTACCATACCAACCAAATCAGCCCTTATAGTTAACTAAATTCGTGTTCTCTAGTCATGCATTTAAGTAGTGATTTACCTAGATCACTAATCAATAACCATATCTACAAAAGATCTTCTGCTTTCATAAAGTATCATATGTGAGTCATATGTAAAAGATATTCATTAGAACATACATCACTTACCATACGTACAAAATTCTATTGACAAAGCAATCAAAACACACAATGGATGCGATATAAACACATTCGCATATACAAATCTCCTTGGACTATAGAAGCGAGAGAGAACAAAGGGTTAGAAGAATGCAACATAAATGTTGAAAAATAACTAGATTAGCATAACTATTAGTAGTATAATTGCAATATCAAAATTAATGTCTAAATCAAGTAAATTTCCGCGCATTTAATTCAAAATAAAAGTGCACACAGTACACGTCACGACGAAGGCTGCATTTCCCAACTTATCCGTTAGTCACCACCGCAACCGGTATCTCCGGTTTCCTGTCTCAACCATCTACAACTCTTTTCGCCAGATTTTGATTGTTAAAGTAGGTAAAACGTCCTTAATTTTCAAAGCTTTTGCCCAAATAAAATTTTCACATGATTATTGCTATATAGGAGTAATAGCATCATAGTTCAAGGCTGATACACCTACCAAAAATGAGCAGCGGCGGCGGACTAAGCAAATTAGGCATTTCTCTAGTGATAATATTCGCAATCGCGATTCTCGCAATCTTCGCGCAGATTTTCTACATCATTTGGCGCCGCCTAGCCTTCCGCCGTCGAACCAGTGCCGCTAGCGGCGGCATCTCGCGCAACTCTTCGTCGGAATCCACACCGTCAAAGGAGCTCCTCTATTTCTTCTGCGTAAGACCTCAGCTGGACCTCGATCGCACCTCGCCAGCTGCGATTTCTGGAGGCGTCGACGGAAGGAATTCGAATCGTGAATCGGATGCGGAGGTAATTGACATCGATTTGTTCAAAATTCAAGGAGTGTTTGGACCGCCGAGATTTCTGTTCACCATCAAAGAGGAGGAGAGAGAGGGCACGGAGTCGCCGGCGAAGACGGCGCCATGTCCTGCTGAAGATGAGAAGAGAGGCGGCGTGAGTTTGGAGGAGTGTTTTCGGTCGGAGGAAGAGACTGTGGTCGAGGTGAAGATTGACGATTGCAGTAGAGATGATGATGCGACGCCGTTTTCGACGCCTTGCGCTTCCCCACTGTATTTCACTCCGACGGCTTCTCCAGTGCATGCGTTGGTCAATGGCCGGTCAACGGGGGTTGCAACCACGGTTGCCGTTTAAAATTTTTTTTTTTTGTCCTTTTCATTTGTTACCTTATAATATAATCTTGACACTTAGCTCTTCTGAAATTCAAGTGTTGTTAATTTTTTATTTTGTTTGAACTAGCTTCTAACGCTCAACACCACGCCTCTTCTTTAAGATTGAATAGGGAAATACTACTCATATACGTGTCGTTAATTTAAAATTTAGTACTACTACTATTTGACATTTAATATTTTTACTAATAATATAATTAGAGACGTGCGGTGCTTCACTCTGGTAGGATAGGACAAAAGGTTGGAATATCAACACATTAAATTCTCATTTATATCATAAGATTTGTTTTAATAGGACTACATAAATAAGATGAACTACTATTATGAATCAAAATTAAAAAAATGACACAATTAGTCTAGAAACTTTTAGTCTAAATTATATTCTTTCAAAACAACAAAAAGTCACGTACGTAAAGAATTAGAAAATCACACATTAGAAGAGAATTAAACTAAGATTAGCAAATTATGGAAGTTTGATAAGATTTTACTTAACTAAATTTATGGGATCTGTAAAAAAGTATAAATAGAAATAATTAAGTAAAAGATATGTATTTTAATAGGAGTACATAAATAAGATGTATTGTGAATCAACATAACAATAAAAAATAATGAGAATTGAACACAAGACCTCATGCAAAAAAGTCGATTTTGTCGATTTCTTATTGTAGCAAATTCATTATAAGTCTTAATTTTATAGTTTGTGTTATCCAATTTTAGTTTGTGAAATTTCGATTAAAGTTATAACTTTGCATAGATGGGCCTTAATTTTAATATCTAACCAATCGATTTTTACCAATATGGGCTACACCTTAATAACAGTAGATACCCGAATGTTTAATTTAATAGCCTCCAATCCATCGTAATCTTCATTTGAAGAAATACAGAACAGAACCCACGGTTCTTGTTTCCGCCATTTCCTCTTCATCAAGCCACAGCCACAGATATGTTTCTTCCCCATTAAATACATAAATAAGAAGGGTTGTTTTGCAATTTTGAAACTATAATTCGCAGCCCTAATTTGGAACCCTTTTCAGCTCCGATCACTGATTTTGGATTCCCGAAGCCCCAATTGCGCAATATTATGCTGAGACAGACTTGACGACTCCAGCAGCATCGACCCAGCTGCTCTACAGCATAGTCTTCCTCTCTTCCGGCCGGCACTAGACGCCTATCCTCGATCACAGCTCCGTTCCGCGACTCGACACAATTAGAGTACCTCCCTACACCCTTCTTTTATTTAGTTATCTTCCCAATTTGTAAATGAAAGTTTCTGTATCCTCGGCGAAAGTGATATTTATGTGTGCTTTGAGTAACTGAGTTTGGATGGAGAGTTTTTTTTGAAATAGCAAAGGGTAAATGATGTGATTATGATCATGGGATGGGCATGCCAATTCTCTGGTGATATATTTGAGTGGGAAGTATGATTAATAGTGAATTGTAGTTTAGCCTATAGATACCATTAATGATTTGTGCTTAGAAATTAGAAGAATGTTAAATTTTTGTATAGATCAAAATAAATAAGTATCTTTTGAACTTTGGAATTATGCAGATGTTTTATTCAGTTTAGAAAGTATGTTTAGGATAGTTATATTGGTAAATTAAATGGTGAAGTATATGTTGGAATTTAATTGGGTTGTTATTGTTACAACACATCTAATTCGTAAGCCCAAACACTTGATACAATTTCTGTCTAATATTTTGATTCTGTCTAATATTTTGAAGCATGATGTCCAAGCCTCCAATGAATCCCAGCTATAGATTCTTCTTCATGAATGACTACAAAAATCAGCACTGCATCTCATTCTCACATCTCCAACTACGAAGGATGACTTCCAGCAAGAGGGTTCAGGACCGAAGCAAGTTCAAGCGAGTCCATGACCTCGAAATCGCGGCTGAGAAGCACAAGGTAATGTCCAAGATCCTGCATATGTTTGAGATACTCAAAGGGGAGCCCGAAAACATCGTTCCCTTAAGAAATCTCGACAAGCATCGTAAGCAGATCAATCTCCCCAAACCCAACAAATTCTCGGATTTCCTTCGGAAAGCACCGAAGCTCTTCGAGATGTACAAAGACAGCAGGGGCATAATCTGGTGTGGGATGACGCCTAAAGCCGAGGAGCTGGTAAAAGAGGAAGAAGAAATCATCGAAAAAAATGGAGCGCAATCTGCTGAGTACGTGACTAGGATGTTGATGATGGCGGCGGATAAGCGGCTGCGCCTTGACAAGGTCGCTCATTTTAGGCGGGATTTAGGGTTTCCGATGGACTTTAGGAAGAATTGGGTCCATAACTATCCTGATAATTTCAAGGTCGTTCAGCCATTTAAACCTTTTGATGATACTGAGTATTTGGAGCTTGTGTCCTGGAACCCTAATTGGGCAATCACGGAGCTGGAGAAGACTGTCTTAGGTGTAATTGAAGGGCAGGATTGCAGTGATCATGTCCCCGGATTGCTATCACTGCCTTTCCCGTTGAAATTTCCTGCTACTTACAAGAAGTTATATCGCGATGGTGGGAAAATCGCGCATTTTCAGAAAAGGGAGTACCTGTCTCCTTATGCAGATGGTAGTGGTTTGCAAGCCGGGTCTCTCGAGTTTGATAAGCGGGCGGTGGCGATTATGCACGAGTTGCTCAGCTTTAGCATTGAGAAAAGATTAGTGACTGATATTTTAACACATTTTAGGCCGGAGTTCAACATGCCGCAGAAGTTGATGAGGCTTCTGCTGAAGCATTGTGGGATTTTCTATGTTTCTGATAGGGGAAGGAGGTTTAGTGCCTTCTTGAATGAAGCTTATGACCGCTCGGAGTTGATTCAGAAGCATCCGTTGGTTGTTTGGAGAGAAAATGTTTTGAGTCATGTTGGTTTTAGGGGGAAGAAGAAAAAGATTGAAACTTGTGCAGATATCTCAGATTTGGATGAGAAGGATTTGTTCGGGAGTGATTCTGAGGATGATGATGATCACCACATTGAGCTGCAACTTGGGCGGGAAGAGAAGATGCATTCTTTAGATGGTGCTTCTGATATGGATGAATCTGAAATGGATGTTGAGGGGTTCCGAGGCGAATACAACGATTGAATATGGTGAGGTATAAGATTTTTGTTTCGTAGAAACCAATGTTATCCGTGATTTCTTAACATCGCGAGGACTGCAAGTTATCATCAATTTCATGGTGGAGTTTCTTGTCATGTGAATATGAATCCATCCGTTTCTTTACTTGGTAATCACAAGGATGAGTCTATAGCTGGCCTTCCTGATAAAGAACTGATCGAAAAGGAAGATGGTTTTGCTGGGGTATTTTCAGGTGGGGTTTTTTTCCATTTATCTTCATTCTTTATATTGTATTGTATTTACGTTTTTTAGTTTTTGCAATTGGGGATGAATATTTACTCTTTCTTGTTGCCATGTAGAGCCCAAATATGAAATCATGAAGAAACTGCAGGAGAGGAAGCACATGGTTGGCATGACTAGTGATGATGCCAATGATGCCCCGACTCTGAAATATAGGAATTGCAGTTTATGACTCTACAAGAAGTGCTTCTGACATTGTACTCACTAAACCTGGGCTTAGTTTCATTAGACCATCAATAGCATGTATGTGGGCTAAATGGATGTAAGCCCGGACCCACTTTTATTCATTTTTTACTCCCTGCTCTTTGGCAATAGCAAAACACCCACATTCATGCTCTTCCGCAAGGACATGCTCAAGGGACCTACCATTCTATTATTCAATTTAAATAAAAACATTCCCACAATATTATAATGCATTAAAAATATCCAAAATACTATTACTAATTACTAAAAAATTAAAAATTACATAATTAAAATCATAAAAATTAAAAATTTCATAATTAAAGTCCTAAAAATTAAAAATTAAAAATTAAAAATTAAATAATTTAAATCTTAAAAATTAAAAATTACATAATTAAATTCATAAAATAAAAAAAAAAATCACTACTTGTGGTCGAATTTCGCCCAAGCGTGTTTGATTAGGGCTTCTTGTAGCTCAATGTGGGTTTTGATATCACGCATTGTGTGTCTTGTTCATAGTATTCTTATTCTTCGCGCTCTGCTTCCGCAATGATATCGTTGATATCCATTTTTGAATTTAGAGAGGGTTTGAGTGAGAGATGAAGATGTAGATAAGTTGCACGAAAAAATATGAATGAGAGATAATTTGATGTGAAAAATGAATGATGAATGTGTGTATTTATAGATGATTTTGGGATAAAAAAATTTTAAAAAAAATCAAAAAAATTTCAAAAACGATAATAAAACGGCTATATTTTTGGAAATCCGAAAATATAATTTTTTAATTTTTGTATTATTTTCGATATTTTTTTTTAAAAAAAAAGAAAAGAAAATGCCAACGGCATTGCCGTTGGCCAATAAAAACGCACCACGTCACCCTGCTCAATGGCACGGACGTGCTCGATGCATTGAGCAGGGCCGTGCCATCGGCAAGAGCACAGCAGTGGACACCTGCATGCCGCGGCGACGGCACGGACGCTATCCTTACTAACGAGCACCGATGTGGATGCTCTTAGAGTAGAGCTATATTCTAGAGATTGAAGAACTATAAAATGTGTTTATTCTTTCTAAATTTAACTAATTAAACATCACTTTCTTAAATATTGTGTTAGAAAAAAAAAATGTCCCACTTAACAAATGACAAGAATAGTGATTGTTTTATGTACATGTTCTTGTTTCTCTCCTATGTACACCCTCCATCGCATCTATTCTCAATCATATATTGTCTATCTGTTTTGCTACATTGTTTGAGTTCAGTTTTGATCAAGGTATTATGTTTTTACTTTTTGCCAGATATATGTTGTTGTCCATCACAGTTCATATTAAGCTAAGTTGGTTTGCTACTTCAAACAATAAATTGATTCCTTGTGTTATTCTTTCTTTGCAGTTTGGCTTCATGTGTTATTGCATTGATTTGGTAGTTTGATTTCTCCCGCCTCACGGTTTTGATCATTCCCATTCTGAATGATATTCATATTTGGTGCATTACCTTAATAATTTTGTATTGGCATTTGATACAATTATGACAGTAGTGCATCACACCATTGCCGGATAGAAGTCGAAAGAGATTTTTGCTACTTGTAGTTCTTGGAGGCTATCTTGGGGATAAATACATAACTCATATAAAATGTTTCACATTTGTTTCATATTAGTACAAAAAATTTGACGTTTACATAAATCATACAAAAAGTTTAATTCGCGTTTCAATTTAGTACATTCTGTTACGTGTTTAAACGATGTTTAACTTTCTACTTATGTGACGCACAAACCATAAAACAATAATGAAATCTTTTGTATCAATATGAACAATCATAAAACTTTTTGTACCAATATGAAACAATGATTAAATATTTTGTACTACTTCACGTAAACAAAGAGTTAACCTCGTTCAAACACATATAACGAAATAATTTGAAACACGAATGACATTTTTTGTATGATTTATATAAACTTCGAACTTTTTATACTAATATGAAATAAAGATAGAAACATTATATATAAATTATGTATGAGTTATGTATTTACCTCGGTTGCTGGTTGATCCTGCCTAATTACGCAAGTGGACAAACTGGTCGGTACAAGGAACGCCGTTGTTTTTAATGGGGCAAAGGAAGTCCCATTTGGTGCATTACTGCATTCTAAATTTTTACCAAAATGTGGAAAATTTATTCCCGATTAGATTCAACTTCAATCTTAAATCCGTATCAAATTAAAGTTCATGGTTTTAGCAGCATTGGATTTTAACCAATTGATTTTTGCTGTCCAGATTTTTTAATTCAAATTTGGGGTTTGGTTTTAACGAGGTATCTGAAATGGGATGCCCATTTTTATTCCTTAACAAAAAAATCCAAATCCAAATCCAAATCCCTAATTCTCTCTCTATCTCCTTCCCTTCCGCGAAATTCGCTGTCCGCCACGCGGTACCTCCGCCTCGTTGTCATTTCTTCTTCCCAGCTGCTCCTCGCCGTCGCAGCCGCCCAAACGTGACGACTCCCGCAGCAGTGCCCCTCTTCCGGCCGGCACTAGACGCCTATTCTCGATCTCAGCTCCGTTCACCGACTCGACACAATTACAGTACCTCCCTTCCCCTACCCGCCCCAGCTCCGTTGTTTTTCATTAAACAATTTATCGAAAGATTTATGGGCTGAGAAATAGCAAAGAGTAAATGATCTGATTGGATTGTGATCCTGAGCATGCCAATTTGCTGGTAATATGTTTGAGTGGGAAGTATGATTGATGGTGAATTGTAGTTTAGTGGATCAGATATTAGAAATGAGGCTACGTTTAACCTTCCCGCAAAAGGAACATTGTTGAAAAACTAGAACTTTGGGAAAAAATTGTTGAAGAGAAAATATACTCACCGTACAGTTTGGTGTTGCGAGGGATTGATGATTTGTTCATTGTATATGATGCTCTAAGAATGTGAATTAAACGGTACTTTCCTAGTTAGACTCAGCGTACGAACTTGAGTAGTGAAAATCATATCCGAGCTTTACCAGCGTTTATAAGCAGAACTTGATATTTAAATCTGACTTGATTCCTTGAACTCCCCTTTTCTAGTTCACTCGGCTACTGTTGCTGCCGTATATGTTGCAGACTCAGACAATCCAACGTGATTTGTGTTATTGTTAGTCTTAAAGCATAATCAATTGCTAAAAGAGCATATGTAATGCTATTGTTGGTATAGTTAATATTTATATTTTTTCATGTTTATTTGGCAAACCATTTGAATTCTTGCATTAGAATGATTTTGTGAGATATGATCCAAAATAACTACAAAGACTGAAATATTTGGTGTACTGTTGTCTTTGGCTTTTGCAGCCATTTGGTGCTTGCTAACTGTCTCTTAAATAAATATTTGTTCAGGTGTCTATTGGTGTGGTAAATAAATGGATTCCCACTTGCGTAAGAGTTCGTCTCCAACAATTCATAAATGGAGGAAAGTTGCATATGGCGGGATGCAGCCCGGGTTTGATGACAATCATACAGATGAGTCTTTCCTAGAGGACATGATTATGAATGCAAGTGTTGTGAAAAGAGATCTGGTTAAGGTGATTCTTGATGCGGTTTCCATCTCACAATATTTGTGTGTTGTTGCTCTTGTTGTCTTGGTCTGGACTTATACACTTAGATCCATCTTTAGCGAACAGTCTCTCTTGTTACTTGACATTGCTCTTCTTGGGTGGGGTTTTGTAGTTGTGCTCTGGACAGCAGAAATGTTATCGTTTGAGCTACTTCTCAATTACATTCTCAGAACCTCTTTCTTCATAACGGGCCTATACATTTTATCTCCTATCTATCATACTTTGACACGCTCCATAAGTTCAGATACCATTTGGGCACTCACAGCTTCTCTTGTCGTGCTCCATTTGTTTCTGCATAACTATTCTAGTTCCACAACAGAAGCTCCTGGGGCTCTAGAGTTATCTACCTTCACGAACAATATTTCTCTTAATGTTTCTATAGTTGCTTCGCTTCTGGTTGCTTCCCGACTTCCTTCAAGGCTCCATGTTTTCGCTATCGTTCTGTTCTCCTTGCAAGTCTTCTTGTTTGCTCCATTTGTTAGTTATTGTATTAAGAAATACTCTTTCCGGATACATTTGTGTTTCTCGTTGGGTCTGATGGCTGTAACTCTGTTTTTTGTTTACCACTTGCACCAATTGCTCTTTATTTTGTTGCTGAGCATATTGGTGTTTGTTAATTTGGTCTGCCCCTATTGGCTGATTAGAATTCAAGAGTACAAATTTGAGATAAATGGCCCCTGGGATGAGGCTAAGCTCTGTTTTAACATTACAGAGTGAACCGTTCTTCTTTGTGCATGTATATGTCTTGGCTTCGGTTGGATATTATGTATAAACAGGATGCCTTTAACCACATATTGTATAAATGTTCTGTTTCTGTTGTTATATAGAATTTCTGCAATATGTAATCCCATTTTTTGGTTGGCTGTATAAAAATCCTCAATCAATTTTAATTTTGTTTGTTTATTCTGAATAGCCAGTTTATTATACTCTTCCTCTGCAATTGACCAAACCAAATTATCACTAGTAGAGAGAGTAGCCCAGCCTGGCCCAGTCCTGTCTCGGGCTGTGCAGCTTGAGGTTTGGCTCGACTCAGGCCCATGGCTGAAGTGGCTGAGTTATTTATTTATGTACTCTCTCCGTCCCCGAATAGGAGTCCCGTTTTTTCATTTTAGTCCGACCGTAAATAGGAGTCCCGGTTCACTTTTACCATAAGGTGGAGGGTCTCACCTTCAACTAACTCATTCCACTCACATTTCATTTAAAACTAATATATACAAGTGAGATCTTTATTCCACTAACTTTTTTTTCACTCACTTTTCTTA
>JAOWBI010000040.1:7120393-7131382 GCA_028566235.1 Salvia elegans | reverse complement strand
TCCTCGACGACGATCAGAGACTTGCTCGTGGTTTGCAACAGAAGCGAGTTCAGATCCGCCTCGTCGGCCACTTGCGAGAGATTGACGTAGTAAACGTCGTAGTTGAGGAGATTCGCCGTAGCGGCGATGAAACTGGATTTCCCGGTGCCGGAAGGGCCGTAAAGGAGATAACTGCGCTTCCAAACGCGGCCTAGCTTGTGGTAGTACTGTTTCGATTTCAGAAAAGTTTCCAAATCGTGGCGAATTTTGGCTTTCAGATCCGGATCGAGGATGAGCGCGTCGAAATTGGCGGGGTGGTTGAACGGGACCGACTTCCACCTGCCGTCGCAGTGGTTGTGAATCTTCAATTCAGTCCCCCTCTGCTCGATGTCGTCGGAGACTGCGTGGATGTGTTGAAGGTAGGGTTTCAGAATTCTCCGCTTATCCTTCTTCTTAATCCTCAGTACGAAACTCCGGCGAACAATCTGATTGCCGCGATCTCTCTCCACTTGATTGAGCCACGAAACTCGAGCGCCGAGGAAAACGTCTTGGATCGCCTGATTTTCGTCGACCGACAAAACGATGTCGTTTGGCTTTTTCCCGGTGAAGAGGTTGGTGAAATCGGAGTCCTCTAATGAAGGCAGAGAACTGAGGTAGATCGAAACTCGGCGGTAGAAGAGGTTCTGCTGCTGGGTGGAATCGTTCAACTCGGGGACTTTGAAGTGCTGGTGCACGTGAAGTCGGTCTCCGGCCCATTCAACCCATTTCCTCACGGCGTAAATGAGAGCGGTCCGGTGCAGAAACCACCGCACCAGAAAAATCGAGCAGATAATCGAGAACAATATCAACAACAGATTCACAACAAACATGGATGTATACAGTATGGATTTCTTTCTTTATTTTCGGGTGAATTGATGATTTATTGAGGCGAAGGAGAACCTAACAATTAATTACATGGAATTTCATTGGAGATGGAGATTATATAGGGAGGAAATATCAAGTATTAGTAGCTGTCAACGAGTGAGACCAATAATACTGGGAAAGATGTGGGCGCAGATATTCGATTCTACTTGGTATTTCGAGATTCGGCCCCAAATTTTATTTTTAATAAAGTTTAAGAGAATTTTGATTGATTGATTTATTTATTTAATTATTATTTTTATCGTTCAAGTTGAATTTATATACGAGACAAATTTTGGAATAGACAATGATGTAAATAGAGAAGTTTGAAGAAAAAATGGAGAAATATTAGAATTGTTAAATAGAATAAATTATTGAAAAAATAATGAAGTTGGTTTAAATTCTAGTAATACTAAAAATCAGTTGAAAACGTGTAAAGTTTTGAAATTTTTTCTTAATTATTTGGTGATGAAATTAATGGTGAAATTAAGTATGATATGTTAGCCATGAAATCACGTCATTACCAATGATGGCGACAAGGCTGGACAATCGGAGGCTGGTTGAGAAGCGAGTAAGGCATGGAGAGGCTTGACTAGACAACTAATGGAGGCCGCGAATGGTGTATGGCGGTGAGGCGAGGCGAGGCGAGGCGAGGCAAGGCAAAAGTTATTGCCTACACAAGAAGCTACTATGTCGGCGAGGTTGGGAGTTGCAACTCAACAAGGGGATGTTGTGAACTTCTTAGTGAAATATCGAATGTGAATTTAATGAAACATAATTGTAAAAGTAAAATAATTTCAAACTTAAATCTAGTACTATAAATTTGATAGTTAGGCATTAATCGGATATACCCGATACCAAATGCCTGGAATTTTAAAGATTTCAATATAAGTGACTCTGCACATGATAATTGTGAATACCATATCCTATACGACTACACCTATTGAACATTAAGAGCATCATTAACCTCGATCCGGATTCAGGTCTCAAGTCTCCTCCACGTCATCATTTCCTTAATATTCCGGGCTAAGCCACAACTCCTATAACCTTACACGCCCCAACTATCAAATTGCACTATTCACAACTACAAACTATTTTATTTATAAAATAAAAGGCGTTGAACAGTTAAAACATGGAAAGTTCGTTGTTCAGTTGAAAATGAAATATTGCAAACCCTATAAATAAAAAAATTACAAAATCCTAGAAAATAAAAATAACAAATCCAAGAAATTAAAAATTACAAATCCTAGAAAATAAACATTATAAATAGAGAGTATATATGTAGAACAAAGTGAGAAATTGGTGGAAGAATGTTGAACAAATGGCATATAAATAGGTAAAATTTTGAAAAAAAAAAAAAAGAATTGGTGGTTCTGGTCCAGCCCGAACACCTTTCAACCCTAGGTCGGGCCACAACTAGACCCGGCTTCAGGCCGCCCATTAGTCACCAGGCGCGGCCCAGAGCCGTCCCTGCCCCCCTCCAACGCACCGGCCGCTGGCCGGAACCCAAGTGCAGTCCGGCCCACTAGCATTAACTATGCTGTAATGATCCTAAATTAGAATCTAAAGGGTCGTGGACCCTCAACAATTTAAAGTTTTACATAAGTTACATATTGAAATTTAAAACTAGTTGTACCGTACGTACCATTATGTTGGTTATGGCTTAGGTTTTGAGTTGACATTTTGAATCCTCGTGATAGTTTCATGACTATTTTTAATACGACTTTTAATTTATATATTTAATCTCATTTTTAATTTCATCTTCTCCTAAATGTATTTGATATTTAAAAATATATATGTGAGAAAATATTCATTCGGATTAAATAAGTAAAAAGTTAATACTTAATCTGTCCCACAAGAGTATGCGCTCTTGGTTAGGTATGAGTTTTAATGCACAATTGATAAAGTAAAATGCTTATGGAAAGAAAAAGTGATGGATTAGAAAGAAAGAGTAACAAAATTTTTCAAAATTTTCAAAAATTATAAAATACATATTCTTGTGGGACGGATTAAAAAAGAAAGAGTAACAAACTTTTTCTCCTTCGCTTAACTGAAACCACTGGCGGATTAGAGGGGTAGAAGGAGGTGACCGCCTCTCCTAGCTATCCGGAGAGCCTAAAAAAAACTTCCTAAGTGTTAACAGTAGTCCATGCCCCCAACATTAAATTCTGACTCTGTCATTGCTGTAGCGTAAAAGGCCAGATCAGATCATTCCTAAACCTGCTACTCGCTCTGTCCCAACTAAGTTGAGTCAAAACTTTTGGGCACGAAAATTAAGAAATTATATTGAAAAGTAGGAGAGAGAAATAAAGTAGAAAAGACAAAGGGAGAGTAACGTATGTGATGAAATAAAGTAAGAGTAATCGTATGTTTTGTTTTTTTCAAAAAATGAAATGATTCAACTTAATTGTGACATCCCAAAAGGAGTACGACCCAATTTATTTGGAATGTAGGGAAATACTATTTTGACAATCCTAGTTTAGGGTTTGATCTACAAAGCTAATTTGAGACGTGAACGATATTGATATGATCCATTTGTGGTCTTTGCGCTGTGAATGGTCCAGTGTCTTAGTACTGGCCTCTGTCCGAAAACTTTATACAAATAATTAATTCATCTTAATGGTGAATAATTAACCAATCTTAGTTGAATTGGGATAATTAATAATTGTAATTTTATATATTTCAGTTATTGTTATCGATCGGCCAACCGTTTCATGAAATGGTGGAAATTTTAAAAGCAATTGTTTTGTGAAATATAAACCAATTGATTATGTGGGGAAGACTTTTCTTTTTCTTTTTCTTTTTTTTTTTTTTGGCAGTGAAGGTGGGTGGGGAAGATTCTTTGATTAATTGTAACCACTAAAAAGCAGAAAATATTAGCGAACAAGACTATGTCTGTCTGGGTTAATTATTTATTTTCATAGCTCCTTAATAATGACATATTCCCTATCAAATAAAAAGTTAAGAAAACTGCCTCGAACAATCGTCTACTCGCTAAGATATTTTAATATAAATTGGACCACTTTATGTTATTCGTTAAAGCTAACCTTGCGCGTGGAAGCCGTGTAGTGAAATCTTAATTATCTGTCTTTTTCCCAGTTGAATAAACAAGAAATTACTTGGAATGTTTTATTTTATGAACTAAATAATCTTATATATATAAATTATTTATATCTTCATAGTTGCTCTGTATGAATTCTGAACGCATGATTTAGCAAGAAAATTTTATTTTCGATCTTGAAATCTTCTCTCCTTCCATATTTTGACATTACGCTCAAAGGCCAGACTTTTTTTAAAAGATCAAGTCATATTTACAACTTAATCCGTATAATACAAACCTCTAAACATTTGTTTGAGATAAATATAAGTTCCCCAACTTAAATTATTTTTTGAGAACTCCTTTGCGAGCATTATTTCATACGCGCCAAGACAGAGTACCATTTATTACCCTAGTTAACAATTAATTACATTAATTAAAACTTCCTTACACTAATTAAACTAGTGTTTGTGATTTTGACTTAGCGAGAAAGATAACAATTAATTAAAACTTACTTATACTAATCCCCTGTCATAAAGTAGTTCACTCATTTTATTTTCTGACAAAAACTTTATCATATCTCATATTTTATTCTTTTTCATCTCTCTTAATTTTTTTTCTCCACTTTAACATTTAACATATCAATTTTTTGAATCTCTTGCCCAAAAGAAATGCTCCAATTATCTGAGACGGAGGGAGTATGATATCTCATCGATATATAATAATACAAAACATATGTATATATACAGAAAATACGTCGTGTAACCATGGGATTAATAGAGTGATCTATTGATTAAAAATTAAACCAATTATATTTTCGACATCCGACGTCAAGATATACATTATGAGAAAAGTTCATAACTGTTGTTAGCGTGTAACTGCCGAAATCACATTCGTGAAAACACCATTCTGAAGTTGGGCTTCTCTATTGGAATTATGGAGAGCCCATTAAAAATAAGTAGGTCATTACTTCTCATGGCCCTTGATTAATTATACTTCCTCCATTTGTCGAAAATATTAGTGTAATGATTATATTTAGTGTTTTATAAGTACATCATTTTCTTTTTTAAATTATAGTTTTATACTATTTTATAGGAGTATTTTAAATTTCTAAATACTTTTTTCCATTTAAGAGAAATACAACTATTAATAATAATTAATAATATGGTGGTGCACACACTAATATTTTGGGATTGATCTCTAAACTGGAGTTAGCCCTCTCTATTCATGTTACAAACGAGCCATTACGAAGACATGACTCTTTCTTGAAAACTCGAGCATATCATTGGGCCGGTGACATCTATAGTGAAGGGCACAGAGGAGTGAATGCGCCTAATTGGATGGACAAAGACATGACCGGTGTCTCGAGCTCCTTGAGTGCAAGAGACACCCCGAATCGAGGTGTGCCATAATCATTCCGAGAATAGCTAAAGCACCTTTAGTTGGCCCAAAATAAAGAGATCCACAATCCATCTAAAATGATGTACTTGAAGAAATTTGAATGTGTTTCAATCATCTCGATGAATGATTAGTAATTTTTTTTTCTTTTTTTCTGATTATGTAGTTTAGATCATATAGACTTTCTATTTAATTATGTAAATTTTTAAAATTTAATAAAATTTGTATTTTAAATTTGTTTGCAATTTTAATTTAAGTAGAATATACCATTAATCTTGCCACAATAAACAGACCGAAAAAAAAGAGACAAAAGTTAATACTATCGACGGTGATGATATGATAAAGAATTGCCACGTAACTTGGATTGCTGACGTCCACGTAGGTATAGAAAGCACGAGTAAACACAAAAAAAGGGGCAGGGAGAAGTTGTCCTCATATTTCCTTATCCTCATTTGTCCAACCAACATTACTGAAGCTGCTTCTCCAGAATCATCTGAGCCCTGAGGGAAGCATGGCCGCCACACTCAGCCTCGCCAAACTCCCCCACCTCCCACCGCGGCGGCTCATGCCCCACATCCAATCCAAACTCTCTCCCAAACAACACACTCCCCAATTACTTCATCACCTCAAATCCGTCTCCCTCCCTCTCACCGCAATCACATTGCCTTTCTTTCTCCCCCCACAGGTCTCCTACCTTCAATTTCATGCTCCAACTACACTCAATTTATTTTTGATGTGATTAATAAATGAATGCAGGATGCATTTGCGGTTGGAGGGGAGCTTGGGATTCTGGAAGGAAGATCTTTTGCGTTGATTCATCCGATCGTGATGAGCGGCCTCTTTGTCTACACTTTGTACGCTGGATATCTCGGGTGGCAATGGAGGAGGGTCCGTACCATTCAGGACGAGATTAACCAGCTCAAGAAGGAGCTTAAGCCCGTCGCTGTCGCCTCTCCGCCCTCCCAACCGCCTCCGCCCTCGCCCCTCGACGCCAAGATTCAGCAGCTCACTGAGGTTAACCATCGACCCCTCCTATCTTATGATTGGTTCAAGGGATTTTGACATTTTGTCCTTTTCTTTTACGAGAAATCCTAATAATCACTTTAAAACTAGATTAATTCCTTGTATGAATTATACAGTTATACTAATCCTCACTTTTATGTGTTGTAGTGTGAATGTGATAGAGATCCTAGTCTACTAGTGTCCAATGCTAGATATATTATGTGTATTTTTAAATATATTACGCTCCCTTCGTCTAAAAAAAATAATCTCATTTCCGTTCGTTCATCAAAATTAATCAAATCAAATCTATTTTACCTACTTTATCAAATTTTCTCCCCTATTTTACTGACTTTATCTATTTCTATCGTGTACTTTAATAATTTCGCAATAAAACACATGACGTCTAACGATATGACTATTTTTGGTGGACTCAGGTAGGAAAGCTTGCTAGTTAATTCTTGTGGAGAAAGTGCTAAGTTGCTCTGTTTGTATGGTTACCCAGGAAAGAAAAGAGCTAATCAAAGGGTCGTATAGAGATAAGCACTTCAACGCTGGATCCATACTGCTCGGGCTTGGAGTGTTTGAATCCGTATTCGGAGGGCTCAACACATACTTCAGAACCGGAAAGCTTTTTCCCGGACCTCACCTCTATGCTGGGGCAGGTACAATGTTTTTAGTAAAAAAAGATAATGTTAAATCTTACTGAATAATTTATGATTTAGAAGAGAATTTGAAATGATTTTATATAATATTATGAAACAGCGATAACAGTATTATGGGCAGCAGCAGCTGCATTAGTACCTCCGATGCAGAAGGGAAGTGAAACTGCCAGAAATCTTCACATCGCACTCAATGTGTTGAATGTGCTTCTCTTCATCTCGCAAATACCTACTGGAATTGATATTGTCTTCAAAGTCTTTGAATTCACCAAATGGCCTTGAATACTTCTAAATCAATTATGCTAATACTACTTTTCTTGTTTATCACATGAGTTATGTACTATGTTTGTAAACCAGGGTAAATTGAGCCGCAGTTATTGTATACTGAATTTCCTTTTTAACTGTATATTTTTTGTTACAATTATGTTTCTTATTTTTATTTTGTTTGTTTATTTACGGAGAATAAACTTTGTGTGAAATCTTAAAAGCAGGGGAGAAGGCATTTTAATTTTAACCATTAACACTCAAGAATAAGTTCCACCCAGCTTTATTCACAATCTGCTGTTATATACTCCCAGCTTTTACATTAAGTTTTAAATAGTGGATGCAATTAATATATGAACAGAATAATAAAACAGCTAATGCTATGTGATTCTAGTTCTAGTCATGAGTGAGAAACCAACACAAACATCTATTACTATTTACCTAAACAGAAGTTATATACCACGGTTTCTGAAATAAAGGAAACATCCACTCTGTCATTGTAAGGTGAATTCAGTGGTTGAGAATGAACAATTTCAGAAAATGTATGGTGGAGTACTTATTTAATACTAGTACATGTGGTGAAGTAATTACAAAAGTGTAACAAGTGATCCCAAGTAAAAACTGCAAGGGGGAAGAAGAATAGAAGAAGCAACGACACAGGTGTAAACTACACCGAAGCTTTATGAAGGGTATGGAATCTCAAGATAAGGAAGAAAAAGAAGCAAGATTTTGTGGTTTCAACTGTCCTTTTCACGATTGTAAATTGTCTGATAGAAGACTAATTATATCAGTGTAAGAAATTAAGAAAGTGGATGACAGGGGAATAAGATATTGTGTGCTAGAAAATGCAAAATGCTGACATTCGCCGCTATTACCACGTCTTAATCACACTCTCAACATCTGGCTATACAGTTGAGAGTTGAGACGTAAAAGGAATAGAGCATTAAAGATTTTGATTGGTAAACGTTGATTACGGTCATGGTAATTACTTAATTTGTTGTTTTATGCGAAATTGGGACTTCAGTAGTAAAACATAAGAGACATCTGTAAATGGGCCAAAGTGGTGTTCTCACTTTACTTTTTGTCCCCAATGAATTACCTCTTTAAGAGGTGATGCCAACCTTAACTTACACAACTTTTCTTGTTATTTTCCTTTATTTTTTGGTTTTTTCTGAATCTGATACTTTTCTTGGTGTGCTCTCTGCTTGTTTCCCATGCATGGCATTATAAATGAAATCTTCCATCCTCTTTTCTTTCATAGCACATTCACATTTTTTCTTTACACAAAATGGCAAGCCAACCACGCCCACCATGGTTCCGGTTTTCATTAGGAAGCCGTGCGCCCGCGCCCGCGCCCGCACCCGCTCCTGCTCGTGCACCAGCGCCTGCACCAATGCCGATGCGTCCTTCCTTTCCAGTTAGGCCAACCCTAAATCAGCAGCCACCACCCCAACAGCCGCCACCACCACCGCGGTCTCCTTCTCCTGCTCCTACTCCTACTCCCCAACCATCTTCCCCAGTTGCAGCACCAGCACCAGCACCAGCACCAACTACTCCTCCCGCGCCACCAAGGCCCTCTACTGCAGCTCCAGTAAGCCCCCCTGCACCTCGCTCACCGGTATCAACTGCAGCTCCAGTAAGCCCCACTGTTGCACCACTTGCACCTCGCCCACCGGTGACAGCTGCAGCCCCATCAATCACAACTGTTGCACCACCCGCTCCTCGCCCACCGGTGCCAGCTGTAGCTCCAATAAGACCCACTGTCGCACCACCCGCACCTCGCCCACAGATGCCAGCTGCAGCTCCAGTAAGCCCCACTGTCACACCACCCGCACCTCGCCCACCGGTGCCAGTTGTAGCTCCAGCACCAACTACTGCCCCCGCACCACCAAGGCCCTCTATTGCACCACCAGTAAGGCCCGCCGTTGCACCTCCTCTAGCTTCACCACCTCGGCCATCCTTACCCACTGCCCCCACACCACTAAGGCCAGCCGTTGCACCTCCTCTGACTTCACCACCACGGCCATCCGTACCCACACCAAGGCCCCCTTCAATAATAAGGCCTTCTGTTGCATCAACTCGATCACCACCTTTGCCGTCCGCACCAGCACCAGCTCCAGTTCCACCAACACCAATCAAAACCACCCCACAATCTCCCCCTCCCAAAAAAGAAACTCCACCTCCATCTTCTCCACAAACAAAATCATCACCCTCCTCCTCCTCCCGAAAATCCCCAAACCCCATCCCCACCGCTCAACCTATGTACACCAAAATGCCTACTCCAACCGCATCTCCCAAAACAATCAAACCATTCGAAGCAGAATCCCCCAAACCCAAGCCCTTATTCCGCCCTCCCTCGCCTCTAGCACTGCCGCCTGCACAGACAAAGCTAGACGTCCCCGAGGACAAACCCATCAATCGAACTCTGAGAATGAGCAGAACTCACAACAACGGCATTGCTCCCGACGGAAAAAGAGAGCCAAACACCCCAAAAGATAATAGCATGAGCAAGAAACTCTCAAACTCCGAGCAGCAGCAGCTGAGGGTAATCAGACTTGCAGGAGAAAACAAGGGAGCAGTAATGGAACTCAGCCCCTGGCAGAAGAATGGCCTGCAAAAGGGTAAACAGACGTCAGGGTCAGGCATTGATAGCGGTGAAGAAGGAAAATCAAGAAGCAAGGATAAAGCTAAGGGAGCGCAGTCGGGATACTTGAACAGCAACGTGCAGGGACTGAACAACTCGATTCTGTACAACTCAAACGTGCGTCATAAGGACCCGGGAATCCATATCTCGGTTAGCAGAAAGGGTAGCCAGTCGTGAGCATGCAGCTGTGCGTATAATAAAGTTGAGCCAATTGTTTTTATGGTTTTCATATCTGTATTCCAGTTTCTGGTGGAAGGCAGCTATATGGGAGTGAATCTTATCTTGTTTGTCATTCTGGGAGGAGATGCTATATATTCCCTCATACGGGATTAATAAATTCATGTCTTTTTTTTCCTTGCTGTATACACTAGTCCATATATTAAAGATTGTTTTACAATACAAGTTGGTTTAACGAACCCACAATTTATCTTCTCCATATAAGGAATCTAGTTGCTGCACAACACCTCAACCTCGGAAATCGCAGTATAATGATTATTAAACGATCTTCATACATAATAGTAGTAATGAATAAGATCCAATAAGGCCATAGATTGGAGAGTGGGAGAGAATCTCTTAAATTTTACCCGATACACCAGTCCAACGCCATCAAGCCCAACCACACCGTCAGCCCACACAAGCGTGTCATCCAACCTCCATCAACAATCTAGGAGTATGTTAAGGAATAAAGACAATTTGTTTCCTTATTTTGCATAAGTCAATCTTATTTTGCAATTAGAATGCTTTAGGCGAGCTTAGCTCCTTTTTTGAGTTTTCTTTGTTAGCCCAATCGCAATATGAGTTAACCCATATAGTTAGTACTCCCTCCATGGGGTGCGTTAGGGTGATTCCATACCCTATTAATTGACACCCTTTGATTTCACACGTGTTTTATGAAATATAGTGGAAAAATTTGTGAAATGTTCATACTTTTATATAGAATAAAGATAAATTTACAATGATTGTATATACAAAATGCCCTTCAAATTTAAATAGGATAAACTAATTTATTTTGATTTGATAGCATCATTAATTACATATTTCTATGACTAATTTGACCCTATTTATAATTGTAGGAGAAGCATTATATATTATTATAATTTTTTCTA
>JAOWBI010000040.1:7051158-7063060 GCA_028566235.1 Salvia elegans | reverse complement strand
ATTATTACACACTCCAACAATTTCTTAAAACTCGTGCCCTAACTAAATTGCACTCCTAAACTGGGACGGAGGGAGTATCAAAGATAATCAAGCAATCTACGATACATAGGCAAACAAGTCTACCACATGGCAGACTAAGATTGAATCTGCTCTTAAATTTAAAGGTTCTTATTGGTGGTACATTGTCATTTTAAAAGTAGTTGTCATCTTAATATAATCCTCAGTAAGGGTGTGATCAATTGCTAACTCAACTTTTAATTGCTAACTATATCTAATTTAAAATCATAAGATTTGTAGAGATCTAGTAGTCTGCAAATTGCCATGTGTAATTTCGTTTCATATTATTTAAATTTAAAAAGATAAGAAACTACCATAATTTGGGCTTTGGATCAAAATGTCAATATAGTGTATCAAATATATCAACACGATTCATTGAATATGTTAACACAATTTAACATTGACATTGTATATGAATAATTTTGACATATTATGATAGCTATATTGACATTAAGCTGTTATTGGAAAATTCAAAAATTTCAATTTTTTTTTTCAAATTTTGACACCTGAACATATGCAAGTGAGATATCGTTAGAATTCTTATAAGATTATTTTTAATTTGATATATGTTAGTGTAAAAATATAAGTTAAATTGAGATAGTTATAATTATTTAAAGTTTTGAGATATTTTTTAAAAGTTAGTTATAACTATTTTTTTTGTTAATTATCATCAATACCCTTATTGATATTTTTTTACACTGTATTGATATTTGTGATTGAATGATCTTGTGTCTTGATTTAATGATATAATGTTTATCATTTAGTTGTAGTTAATAATGTAATGGTGAGTTAGCAATATAACATACGTAATTGTTATAATTTTATTATCATATAATAATAAAACTGTTAATTTTACTATTATATAAAATAGTATGTAAGATATTAAGGAGATTGCCAAATAATGAGGCACAAATAATTAAGACCACAATGTATACAAGTTGCAAATAAAAAGTTTAAGTTACACAAAAATGGAAGAAGAAACTTAATGTTCTTGCCTATGACCATGGAAATTTTACTAGAATATATAAGCAAGTTAAGCAGCAAAATTAATGTTTAGAAACAATTAGGAGTTTAGGATGCTATGATTAATGAATTCCTGAATATGTACATATTCAATTTAGAAAACTTAATCATTTCTTAAAATAAATAATCATATAAGGGTAGCTAAATTCATGAACTATTAAAAGCATATTTAAATATAAAATACCTAAAATATGTAATTTTATTAGAAAGTGATTAGTAAGGAGTAAGCGTATAATAGAGAGAAGAGAAAATCGAATTGGTGGGCGTGTTTCCAAGTCCCAAGTCCCAAGTTCCGCGACGCACGGGAATAGCACAATTGCATAGGTACGGATGCGTCCCATTCCGCAGACCAACCGTCTTCTCTTCCCTCACTCCAACAACTCCATCCCTTTTCTCCATTTCCCTTTCATCTTCTTTCCCTTTCCCTTTCCCTTTCCTCCATTTCACCGATGCCATGTCGCCGTGGCTCTTCTCTCTCTTCCTCCTCTACACTCCAGTAATCCTCTCTGCCTCTCAATGCGGCACCTTCCACATCCCTTTCCCCTTCTCCCTCAACGCCACCCCTCCACTCCATGACGCTTTCCGCCTCTCCTGCATCAACTCCTCCTCTCTCTTCCTCACCATCTCCTCTCGCTCTTACCGCATCCTCCGCTTCTTCCCCGACGGCCTCCTCCTCGACTTCCCCAACACCACCCTCTGCCGCCACTACAACGACCTCAGGTCCTTCTCCTTCGCCGCCGATCAGTACTTCGCCATCTCCTCCGACAACCTCCTCGATTTGTACGACTGCGAAGATTCCTCCCTCTGCAAACCCAGCTGCGAGAGGACCTCTCTCATGCCTTCCTGTGACGGCCGCCCCGCCGGCTACCCCTCCTGCTGCTATCCCCTCTCCGACCGCACCTCCTGGCGCCCCGGCGATAACCTCTCCGCTTTCTCCAAATATGGCTGCAGGGGATTCTCCTCTTGGGTTGTTATTCCCGGCAGCAGCACCGGAATGCGCGGTGTTAAGCTCGAATGGGCTGTTCCCAGAAATTCGACCCACGCCGCCTGTGCCCCCAACGCCAATGTCGTCAATGCTACCTCTATTGCTGACGGTTTCAGATGCCAATGCGCTGATGGATTCTCCGGCGACGGCTTCCATTCCGGAGTCGGATGCCTCAAGTGTAAGCCTTGAGCAGTTTGTTAGTGCAGATTACTCATCTATCTTATAGTTACATGACCAAAAATGATGTAAAATGTGTGTTTTCCTAATCCGGCAGCCTGCTTCAAGGATGGAAAGGAAGTCGATGGAAGTGAGTGCTATCAGGTTAAACATGGTAGAAAAAAGGCAATCATTTTAGCCGGTATGATTATTGTAATCCTAGAAACGAAACAGTTTTAGATAAGCATGAATAAATGCTTACACCAATTCGAATATATTGTGATTGATGCAGGGGTACTGACCTCCACTCTGTCTGTCGTGTCGTTAACGGCACTTTTTCTGATGAAACGCCGCATCAGATCGGATAAATTAATCACCGAGCAGCCACATTTCCAAGCCAACATCTCCTCTCACAAGGCCAGGCTGTTCACATACCACGAGCTCGAGGAGGCAACCAGGGGATTCGGAGACAGCCAGAAGATAGTCGACAGCACTTCCCTCACCACGCTCTACCACGGAGTTGTAGGAGGGGGATCGCGCGTCGCAGTGCAGAAAGTCGACTACTGCGACACCGAAAGCGACCTCATCCAGGTCATGCTCAGGCTCGAGAGACTCTCTGCCATCTCCCACAGAAACATGGCGCGCGTGATCGGATGGTCCATCAACGCCGGCTCCACGCCCCTCGTCGTCTACGACTACGACTACCCCCAAAATGGAACCCTGATGGACCACCTGCGCCGCGCCAGATACGAGAACGTGCCTTTCCACTGGCACAAGAGGCTCAGCGTCGCCGCGCAGACCGCATCCACCCTCGCATTCCTCCACAACGAGATCTCGCCTCCCCTGTTCCACCACGATCTCCACTCCTCATGCATCTTCCTTGACATCGACTTCTCCGTCAAGCTCGCCGGCTTCGATCTGCTTAACGACGCACGGAGCGGGGGGAGGAGGAACGACGTCTGCAGCCTCGGCCTGGTGCTTCTGGAGATCATCACGGGGGACGCCGTGGAGGACTGCACCACGGCGGCTCTGCACAAGGGGAAGATCGAGGAGATGGTGGACCCCAGCCTGTACTACCACGAGCAGCCGTCGTCGAGGCGCGAGCAGATTCAGATAGTGGTGGACCTCGCCACGCGGTGTCTACTATTCGGAGCAGACGCCAAGCTCGGGATGGCGGACGTTGCGAGGGAGCTGCTGCATATCGCCAAGGACTGCGTGGACGGAGGTAGCAGGAGGGGACCGGCGTTGGAGGAGACGTTTTCGAATTCTAGTCTCCTTCAGATGATATCGATGTCGCCGGATTCAATCCACGTGCCGTCGCAATCGCAATCGCAAGCCAGGCCAGATCATATGTATAATTGATCATTTACATTCATGTAAGGATTTTTCCTAGCTAGCTTGGAGTCTAACTGCGGTGTATATCACAAAATGAAAAATGTATTATTCTGAAAAAACGAGTTAATTAAATTGAACGTTTTGATCTTAATTACAACATCTCAATTTTGTTACCGGTGAAGATGATTGGATGGTGATATAAAGTTTAGTTACAACATGTCAATTTCGTTATCATTGAATAAAAACATTACATTTTTATCGCGGATGAAACTATCACTTGTCACCAAATATAATTGATATGGATCACTGAGTTTCTGAAACTTTTCCACATAGATAGAGACTTTATGAACGATATTGATTTTAATGTGGATAAAATAAAAGAGAGAATAAAAATTAGTTAAAATACTATTTTGCATACACTTCTCTTTTGAATTAGTTTACAGTCGATAACATAAAAACAATACGCCATCAAAGAAACTTGCATTGATTTTATTATAACATGGTGAAGATAATTACAGGCTTATGCATATATATTATGTACACTCAAAGTGAAGAGCGTTCTGCAAACCAAGCGTGATTGAGAGCGTCTTTGGCAGTTATCCGATCCTCTTTTTCACACGCCAAAAACATCTGTAGCAAGTCAAATCCGACTTTAGTCAGCGCCGCCACGGCTAGGTTCGGAGACGCAGCTGCCGCCGCGGCCAATTCCTTCCGTAGGAATCTGAAGAGCGGGTTTATGGTCGATTTGATGCACTGAAGCTGGTGGCACTCAGACTCTCCTCGGAAAAGCACCCGGTCGAGAAGAAGTTCGCTATGGCGGCCCCCACAGACCACATGTTGACCGCACACGTGTAGTTGCCCTCCCCGCGGAGGATCTCAGGGGCCATGTACCACAGTGTCCCCACACGGGAACTGTGTCTGTATGTGTGCCCGAGAGCCCAAAGTCGCAGATCTTGACATCGGCTCTGTGGCCCAATAGGATGTTGGAGGGCTTAAGATCCCTATGCATAACGCCGTTGTGGTGGAGGAAGGTAACACCCTTGAGTATCTCCACCATTATGTACTTGATCTCCAAGAGTGCGTAGGGTTTGTTGCGCGTGCGCCTCCACCTCTTCAGGTCGGACATCATGTGCTCCATCACCATGTAGGCGCGCTCACCGCCCGCGGCTTGCTTGAACCCCACGATGCATGGGTGGCGCGGTAGTGATTTGAGGATACTGATCTCCATTAAGGTGGAGGGGCACAACCCGCCCACTTCCTCCTCCATCGCCACGATCTCTCCAGTTTTCTCGTTCCTTGCTTTGCCACGGCTGATCTCCTCAAGGATCACATACTCGTCGTCGTTCGGATCATCGCTCGAATACGTGTAGTCCACCAAAAAAACAGTTCCTAATCCAGCCATTACTGCCATACCAATCAATTCCAATTTCGAAACGCAACAAACAAAATCAGATTAATTTTGTGAAAATAACCAGCCAGAATGATCGATTGATTACATATATAATACTACAATCAAGCATAAACTATCTAGTTTAGAGTCCCACTCCTAATCCTATTACAACTCATTAAGCTCTTAATTAGGGCCAACGAGCCTGATTTCTTTTGTTGTCAGATAAGTGTTACATTAGTGGATAGAATAAATCTTCAGGGACCCTAATTAAGTAAAATTCCGATAATGTCTCGCTTTAATTTTCTATTCTCTCTTTTCTCAATAATTTTAAAATTTTTTAAATTGTTTAATATAAATTCCAATATCATTATCCGGTATTTGGCACAAGTTGAATCATGACAAATTTTAAGAAATGTAATAGAATTGGTTTATAAAAGTTAATGGAATATGAGTAAAATGAATTAGTGGAATATGAGTCTATTTCCAAAAACAGTACTACTCCTTTCGTCCATGATTAAATGTCTAATATGTGATCAGCACAAGTTCTAAGAAATTGTTTAAGTTTATAAAATAAAATGGATAGAAAAAGTTAATGAAATATATGACCTATTTTTACATGTTGATTTTATGATAAAATGTGAGTAAAATGAGTTTGTATAATGTATGTTCCACTTACTAAATATAATAGTAATAGTAAAATGAAATATTTATTGGCGGACAGACGAGAAAGAAAAATGAGACATTTAATGGCAGACGAAAGAAGAAAAAAACAAATGTGACAAGTATTGACGACCGGAAAGATTGTTTCTGGAAAGTTTTCTGCTGATTGGATGTGGTTGATTATCTTTTTTATTTAGGCATCTTTGCTGGAAATGGTTATGCATGTTGTATCATGGATTTAGCATTTGGATCTTTTGCTGTCAGTGATAACCATGAAAATCATTCATAATATGATGAAGCTTTTTTTTCTAGTTGTCACTCCACATATTTTTTTTACCTCTCAGCTATACAAATTTGCTCTGTTTTTTTACAATTTATTTTGTCCCAAGAAATTTTTTGGTATTTTTTTATTTTTTTTTTTTTTTGCATATTTTTGTGCATTTTATAGCTTGTGCAAAATTTTAATAGCCTTTTGTGTAATTCTAGCTTGTGCAAATTTTTAACACCCCTAGATATTTGCAGATCTGTCAATGGCCTTCTAAAAATTGCTCTAGGTCCACCTCCTGGTTCCATTTCCTCCTTACGACACCGATGATGCAGCTAGATATTTTTATCAAAGTCTTCTGACAATGAAAACGTGGCTGAGAGTCCCAGTTACCACACCGAAGATGCAGCTAATGCCGATTTTGAGCTATATCTAGAAGCAAACTCTGAAATGTATGATGCTGCAACACTGGAGCAGCGTAGAGCTCAAAAGTTGGAAATTCAGGTTTGTCTATGATTTCTCTTCAACCAAATTTATGCCCTGAAGAATTCTTTTGGAAGTGTAGTATAAATCATAATTTTTTCGAAACCTAAATATGAGGACAGGGTTGCATTTAGAATGCAAGCATTTATAATGTAAAATTAGCTGTCTAATCTCTTAATAGTCTAATAATTTATTTAGTGGAAGACTTGGTATGATTTGGAACACTTTAGTGATTATGTCAGTGTAATGGATGCAGAATGGTACTGAAACCATCCAAGGGAATTGAATTCTTGATAAAAATCCAAAAAAGTTGGTAGCTCCCTAGA
This sequence comes from Salvia elegans, assembly GCA_028566235.1. NCBI lineage: Eukaryota > Viridiplantae > Streptophyta > Magnoliopsida > Lamiales > Lamiaceae > Salvia > Salvia elegans. The sequence goes on along the minus strand of JAOWBI010000040.1, from coordinate 7,056,380 downwards.
AGAATGTCACTGGAATACGAAATATAGGTCATTTATTCATTTTGAAAGCCAATTTAATGTGTATTCTGCTGTAGTTGTTGTTCCCAGATATAACACGATTTGGTTGCAACCATTTGAAATTCTAGTACTGCTTTTATGTGTTATAGCAACTACATTAGGTCGAAGTTTGATGTTGATCTTTCTCCCTGCTCACAGGTTCTGACTGATATATACAAGATCCACTGGAAGTCCCTGTCTGCAAATATTGTCACCATAGTACTCGGAATCTTTTCATCGATATCATCTCATTCTCATGATCTGAACACCCAAACTACGTTACTTCTCAAGTTAGATAAAGCATGCTCTGTCTTGGAGATCTCAGCTCCACCACTCGTGCACTTTGAAAATGGATCATACAAGAGCTACTTAAACTTTTTGCATGATGTACTAGTGAACATCCCATCTTTGTCGAGGGAGAAGAATCCTGAAGGAAAGCTTGTGTCTGTATATAGGAAAGTCTTACAGATATACCTTGAGTGTAGTGGAGTTGAATATGTGTCACCTAGGGCATACTGCCTACTTCCATTAGGCTCCGCAAAGGAGGAGGAAGTAGCAGCTCGAATGCCTCTAGTTCTGTCAGTTATGCGGAATTTGGGTACTCTAGAAAGGAATTCATTCAGGAGGCATGTTTTTCAGCTGTTTCCATTGCTGGTGGATCTCGTCCGAAGCGAGCATAGTTCCATGGAAGTGCAAGAGTTTTTAGCAGTATGTTTCAGTCATGTATAGGTCCTCTAGTGTACGGAGTATAATCCATATGAGGAACAATCATTTTGTAACTCGACTCTTCAGAAATATATGAATCTATACTATTTTGGCTACACAACTGTTTAAGGGCTCGTTCGCTTCATCCGAATTGGAAAAGGAAGAATTATATTTTGACTTAATTGTATCAAGTCGGTCCCACCAATCTGTAAACATATGTGGGTGTTTGGTGTTCCATTTTTGTCTGACAACACGCAAGGAGATTGTATGCGTTCAGATGGATGTATCTCTATTATTTTGCCTTAATTTTTAGGTACCCCTCCTCCCGATTAAAGCGCCAAACACGAAAATAAAACATTCGAATTACCCTCCAAAATTTTTATTTCTTGGCGGCAACTCACATGTTATATACACCTTGCTTCTCCGACATCAACCTTCACATACACACTCCTTCTTCACACCGTGGCCATTGTAGGCATTGTGAGTAAACTTTCGACGTCATTTACTGTACGCATTTCGTTTCAGGCAGTGTTTTAATTTTTTTTATGGGTTGCTGTTAACTAATACTGACGTTGTTGTTGTGCATAGGTCAATATGTTGCAGTCGATGGTGATCGAAGGTGCCGGAGTTGTAGGTGTCGGCGGTGCTGCCGGTGCGTACCTCCGTACAAGGCTTTATATTCGAACTTTCCGGCCTTTGGTTGTATTTATATGGTTAAAATAACTCTTTAACTCTTGCAGGGAAACCCGACAAACCCCGTCGAAAATTTTAAAAGAGTGACCGGACCCATCGGATGTGGACTCACAGGTAAGAAGAAATCTTGGTTGCTACTTTGATTGAACTAGTGGCTTTGGGGTGGAAATCGGACAACAGTTTCCGGTCTGGTTATCTCCAAAAGTGTGAGGATAGCATACGTCAAGAATTTCCGACGTCGGACATCAAAGGTACTTCGCATATCGTGTCCAAATCACCTCCTGGAAAACAAGCTATACAAGCCTCCGCAATATTTTGGACAGGACGGGTGTAGGGTTCAGTTCGAATGGCGACTACAAGATAGACATTGACGACGACTAGTGGGAACATGTAGTTCAGGTAAACACGGAACTGCAGTGTGCTTGTTTGACTTTTAGGGGTCGAATAGTATTTATTTATGGTCCTTTACTTGTGTGCACTAGATGACCCTAAAGCGCAATTCATGCGGAACAAGTCATGGCCTTTTTGGGATACTTGGAAATGCATCTTCGGTAAAGACCGGACGACAGGTCAAGGAGCCGAGAGTGTATCTGTAGCGGCTGGCTGCTCGCCTCCGTGATGGGGTTGGTGGAGGCAGCCAATGCGATAAGACTGATTCATAGCCAGAGTTCGCGCCCCTATCCCTCCCCCCCTCCATGTAGAGGAACAGGATGATGACCCGCTCGGTGACCCCAACAGCTTCAGCAACAGCGAGAAGCCAACTTCGACGATGAAAACAGGCGGCGAAAAATGTAAGGCAATTCATTCCAATGCACTACTCATAGTTTTTTATGCCAACTTACATGCAGAGATGAACTCAAGGTTGGAAGTTATTTCCTCATGAATCGGCTACGACTTTGATCTCGGTCAGGCCCGACAGGCGGTGTTCGACAAGCTTGGTGATGTGGATGGACTTACCATTGAACAGAGGTACTAGCTTTGTAACATCTTGGGAGATAAACCTCAGCGCCTGGAAGTGTTCATGTGCATGCCGTCACAAGCTCGCCTTGGTTACCTTATGAAGTTGATGGACGAGTGAGGGCAACGTGGAGGATGGTAGTTGTAGGACAACCAATCTTAGCAAGATGCATATTAGTATTTTGTTTGTGTTTGTGTGTTTATTTACTTCTGGTGTGTTTTGTTGTAATACTGCCGTGGCAAAGGTATTTTTGCTTCACACACCGTCTGCCGGTAGTTTATCGTTGACATCTTCCACTTATCATCTATTTATCCGGTAGTATGTCGTGTACTTGTTATAAGTATGATTTAGTTATCGCATTTCAAATGGATGGTGGTAGTGTGCGATATAGTTTTCATTTATTTATGATATGCATCCCGTTCCTTAATGCAAAACTCCACGCATACACTCCATGCATAAGTCGCGCGACAAAAAAATAGAAAAGGCCGATGCACACAACACACTTAAATTTTACTAACTTTAAACGAAACTTGTAACGTCCCACTTTTTGAACCCTAATTTTGAACCTTAAATTTTTTTGCGTTTAATGCTTTTAATGCCGTGAATTAAATGTCGAGTGGAATTGTTATTTGATATTCTTGTGACCTAATTGGTTTTAGAGTTTTGACTGCGCGTTGACTGAGTCAACTTCGTCGATTATGTGATTTGGCTTTGAATAAATAATGCTTGGTGAATTTAATTGTTAATTGAGCAATCAGAATTATTACCAAAGCATGAGATAACTTGATTTACGAATTTAAAATTTGTGATGGTGAAATCACAAATCGAATATTAATAATTCATTTCCTTGAGGAATATTTATTGGACCCAATTCCGTGTTGAGTATGATAAATTAAATAAATGATATAAGTCCAATCTTGTGAAATATAAATTATGGTCTACACAATATAAATTAAAAATACAAAGGGTCTTGAGCCCAATTTAAATTTAAATTAATTAAATCCTACACTTGTGAACCCAAGTTCAAATTTCTTTTCTTGAGCCCACGTTGCCTCTCAAATGATCTCAGCGCAGATTTTCTCTTCATCAATCTGCCGTGTTTTTTCTCTTCCAAATCTGCAATATAAAGTTCTCAATTTAAAATTAGTCAATCACAATTAAATTGTGAAATCAATTACTCTCCTCCTCACGCTCCTACCGTTTCCTCCACTCATCAATCTGCTCCAAAATTAACCACCAATCATCCTTAATTTTAATTGATTGGAAATCAATTACCACTTATACTTCTGCAAGTCACGGTTATATTATTCCAACGTTCTCACTCACAATACCATCCTCCAAATCTAAAAAACTCCCACAGTAAACAATCCAGCAGAAAAGAAGAAGTAGCATCCAATGCCTTCATCTCCTTCCCGACGCTTACTCTAAATTCTGAAACTTGAAGGTGAGACGGGAGCAGGAACAACAACTCGTTCATCCACTAATCTGCTTCACGTGAAAACGGTATACATCGCCAGATTCTCAGCCACATTTGTTCTCTGCTATCTGTACAGAATTTGTACCAACTTATACCTCTATATCCTTACAAGTCTTTCATGGATTTTTGTCCTTGTCTGTCCGAGATCAAAAGCAGATCGAGGGATTTCGTTTTCACCACCATATGGACTAAATTCAGAGATGAGAAAAACAGAAGCCACTAAAAGTCAATCCGGTTACTACCTGTTGTTGGAGGTATACCCTATTCTACCCAAATCCAATTCCATTCTTGTGCATCTCATAAAACCAGTAACCGAAGCAAATCGATAATTCAAACAATCTAAATCAAGAATCAAACTTTAATTCATGAGATCAAATTTAAGAACTTATCTTCGGGGCTGTCGGAGCGGCGGCGCAGCGGCTACTGCGGCGCCGAGCGACGACGGCGGTGTGTGCGGGGCGACGAATTGGTGCCAGCAACGGATACTCTGGAAGCAGCGGCAACCGGCAGCACCTAGGTGCTGTGTGACGGATAGAGAGAGAAGTGAATTTGATGATCTTGTTTCTTTCTTTTTATGAGAAGAATCGAGAGAGAGAAACGAAATTTGGTGTGTGTCTCTGCAAGTTTCAATTGAGTGTTTTAAATTTTGAGTTTGGGCATGTTCCGTTTTGAGAAGGAAGATAGAGTTGAGGGAGAAAGGGAGACGACAAGATTTGGAATGGGAGGTGGCTCTCTTGTTCTTTTTTTTGTAATGCTTTTAATATTACTTTAATCTAATTTAATGTATGGTTTTTAAAATGTAATATGTGGTTATACACGTGTGTGTACGTTTATGTTGGAATGGGAGTATATGTTTGACTTTTCTTTTGCATTACTACTCTTTCTCGTTTATCTCATTGGGCCAAATAAATGAGTGGGTCGTTCTTATTTGGAGTTGGGCCGAGGTGTTTAAATCCTTGAGCTGTTTTAAAATAAATTTTGGGGAATAGAACGGATCTAATTAAATCTTTGTGGGTCGATCTATCTCTTTGCCAAATTGTTGGGGACGTGTGCGGCGAAATTAATCGAAATACCTAAGCTTCTAATTGGAAAATTGTAATCCTATCAATAAAAATAATTGAAGCCTTAAGATGCATGCATCTTATTTATTTACTTGATTCTTTGTGGTAATCTATGTGTTACTTCAAATGCTACTTGGATTAGTGTACACCTATAGTAGACCGCGTGCCCGTGTACGGGTTGGCCGGTCTAGTGACTTGGTTTGTGGCCACATTCTATGTCATGTATGTGCAGATATGGTTAACGTCTATGGGAAAATGACTGATCAGTCGACTTTTTACAATGGAAATGATT
>JAOWBI010000040.1:6592591-6605388 GCA_028566235.1 Salvia elegans | reverse complement strand
TTAACAACGCAGGTAAACAAATTATACAAAATCAACCTAACTTAACCCACTATAATCACATATTTACTATTTATCCAACGTTGTTAAACTATCAAAATTACACTAAATAAAATATTTGATCTTATTCACTACAACAAGAATAAACTAAATGACTATCAAAATTTATCCAATGTTGGTAAAAAAATAATGCATACTTAACGAATAGGATAACTAATGCGTGGAAGAATGTGCCCAATTTGCAATCTTCTAGCTCAAATCGGCAATGGGGTAGAGAGAGGGCTAGGGTTTAGCGCAGAAGAGAGAAAATGCCGAGTCTCGGTTCTGGTTAGGAGAAAATGATCTTAATTTATTATTAAGGGAAACATCTAACATGATCGGCGTGATTCTTTTTTTATTTTTAAATTGAAACGCCAATATGAGTGTCGTTTTGTTTTACGCTTCAATTATTGATTTAAATTAAATTAAAACACTTCATGCATGTTGGCGTGTAATTAATAAAAACGCGAACGTGGTTTGCATTTTGCCCATACCTAAAATATAAAGAGAGGTAATTATAGAATGTATATCATGAAATCTACCGAAAACCGAATTTTTTCTTACTTATTTTCCAATCAAGATGAATAAATGACAAAGTAGATCAACTTAATTAAAACTAAAAAAGGAACTCAATTTATTACTCCATATATACATTTTATTAATCATAGGAGTGTAAGAGTATAAATTACTGAACAAAATCTGGTGTTGATGCTGGTGGGCGAAGATGGAGTGAAAACGAAGTTCATCTACTCTTTCATCGGCTATTTGATTCAAATTCTCCCGCAATCTGATCAAACCCCCAAAATTGCAGATTCACTGAAAGAATCATGGGATCGGAGAAGAATCCTGCAGCGAATAATGGCGAAAAATAAGAAGAACGACATCAATTTCTTCACCCCCTTTTCGCCGACGATAAATTGCAAACCCTAACCCTCCCCACCGACGGCGACAACACCTTCAATGGCCAACTCTCCCCTTCCGATTCCTATTCGCACTATCGCAGTGCCATGACAACACTCTCCTCCTCCTCCTCCTCCACCGATCAGCCTCTCTTCCCTCCGCCTTCTTCGGCCGTCTCGGATCCCCTTCTATTCCCCCCCTCACAACCCCTCTCCCGATTCCCCATCCTACGCCGACGTCATGTTCGATCCCTTCCTCGACAGGCTACCGAAATCCAACGGCAACGGCGAGATCTCTGCCGCGGACGCGCTTTCTTCGTCGCTTTCTCAGTCGTCCAGCTCTGATTATCTCAGAATCAGCGTTTCCGATCCGCAGAAGGAGTCTGAGCCTTCGAATTCGATTGTTCCCGGTGGGAATACTTACATTAGCTATCTGATCATGACGAGCACGAACATTGCGGACTATGAGGAGTCAGATTTCAGCGTGTGGAGGCGGTTTAAGGACGTAGTTACGCTGTTGGATCGGCTGAGTGAGGCTTATAGGGGGTTCTTTATCCCGCCTCGGCCGGATAAGAGTTTGGTTGAGAGCCAGGTGATGCAGAAGCAGGATTTTGTGGAGCAGAGGAAAGTGGAGCTGGAGAAGTATTTGAAGAGGCTCGCGAGGCATCCAATGATCTGAAAGAGCAACGAGCTGAAGGTGTTTTTGACAGTGCATGGGAGAATGCCGCTGCCCACGAGCATTGACATGGCTTCGAGGATGCTAGATGGGGACGTGAGGCTGCCGAAGCAACTATTAGGGGACTCGAGCAGCGTGATTGAGCCGCAAGATGTGGTGCATTCGGCTAAAGGCGGGAGGGATATGCTAAGGTTCTTTGAGGAATTCTAGCAATCTGTTGTAAATGATTGGGGCAATGCGAGGCCCTCTGTGGAGGAGGAAGATAAGGAGTTCTTGGAGAAAAAGATCAAGTTGAAGGACCTCGAGCAACACCTCACTAATGCGTCGAAGCAGGTTTAACTGTCTTCAAGCCTGTATTTTTATTACAGTTATTGTGAAAATTAATATTTTGGGGGTATAGGAGTAAAGTTTGAGAAAGTTGCACTTAGTCGCCGAAAGAGTTTTAGCTTTAGTTTGAATTCCATGTTCAACTTTCATGTCTCCTGATTTTTGTATTATGAACTGGCAGGCAGAATCATTGGTTAAGGCACAACAGGAAATGGGGGAAATCATGGGAGAATTGGGATTGGCTTTTATCAAGTTAACCAAGTTTGAGAATGAGCAGACAACATCAAATACCCAACGAGTGAGGGCTTCTGACATGAAGAATGTAGCAACTGCAGCTGTTAAAGTGAACAGATTGTATCGAGAATTAAATGCATACACCGTGAAGGAATTTGTAAGTGTCAACAAATCATTCACTTCTTATATTTGTTAAGGACGATTTTCCTGATTTTGTTAATTATTTCTAATATTTCCATTTTGAGTTCCTTTTTTTCTTGGCTAAAGCTGTCCCACCAACAATATAAGAGTTAAATACCTTCCGTTCCGATATTCTCATGTAAAAATTATAATTTAGTTTTGAACTCTAATCTGTAATTCTGTATTGCAGGATTCATTGCATGAGCACATGGGAATGATGTTAGCTGTACACAATGCGTTCACAGATCGTTCTAGTGCCTTACTGACAGTGCAAACTCTTATATCAGAATTGAATACCTTGCATTCAAGAGCTGATAAGCTTGAAACTTCATCATCTAAAATTTTTGGTGGTGACAAGTCAAGGGTCCGCAAGTTGGAGGACCTAAAAGCTGCCATTAGGGCCACAGAGGATGCCAAAAGTTGTGCAATCAAAGAATATGAAAGGATTAAGGTATAAATTATTGGACTGTTTCCTGAAAATTTCCAAACTAGATTCATTGCTGTTTTTGGTATATTGAACTTTTTTTGGTAAATTAGTACTGTATTAAATTTTCATAGGGATGCCTATTTTCAGGTTTTTGTATTGAATCACTTGTTTTTTTGAGTGGTAAACCTGATCTTGTGGTCCTGTACTTAAACTTTCATTTGTCTATGTAGTTTCCCATGGCCGAGCCTTGGATCTTTCTGTCAAATAGGTTTAGTTGGCAACCATGTAATTTCCTGGTTTTCTCTTACAAATATGGTGGTGCATCAAGTATCATTGGTATGGTATTGTTGATTCTTTTTTTATAAAGGAATAATTTAATTATCTTACAGATTTGAATGAGAGAATTAGGAATCCTCTTTTTGACTCTAACATTCCACTGTAGTTATTTATCCACTTGTCCAACTCGAGAATCTTTAAGAGAGACGTCAGCTACTGGCTAATGCAATGATGCATATTACCTATTCCTTTTCGAGGACTAAATTATTTTGTTTAGGATTCAGTACTGCTGCACATGAAATTTCTAACTTGGTATAGCATACTATCTCTATGTCAGAGCTTTTTTTTTAGTATTTATTATGGAGACCATTTGAGGTGTAGGATATGTTTGTACTCATCATATGGACTTTGATTGCAGAAGAAACTGTAGTTTCTATCTGTTATGACTCTCTACTGTAGTTGTTAACTTATAGTTCCATTACTTGCTTAAACTGTGTTCATTTGCAGACTTGAAATGTTCCCTATTTGCCTTCCTTTTAATCACATAGCAAACTTGAATAAAATGTGAGATTTCATTGGCTGGTCAAAGTGATTTTGAAGGATGAGATGATACTTTGTAGATATGGTAAATCATACATGAAAATCTAGGTTTAAGTTGTTCCCAGAAGTGCTTACTTTGGTGTTTCATTAAAGTATTTGTACTTGAGCAATATGTCCTTGTGTTTATGGGTATTCTACGTGTATGCACTATCAAGAGATAGAGATCTGTAGAATGTTTTGCTGAAGATGTTCTATTTTACACATTCCTAAAGCCTTAGTAAATACAGGCATCAATTCTCTTTCATGTACATTGACTTACATATTCCTAAAACCTTAGTAAATACAGGCATCAATTCTCTTTCATGTACATTGACTTCTTGTGCATTATAGGCCTGAATTCCCCTGACTCTCAAGAGTGACTGCAGTGTCCTACAACATTATAGTTTAATGCTGAGAACAATGCTAGCTGTTTGAACCGACTAATTCGTAGTGAAGTGAAGTAATGGAGTATAAGTAGTTGGTTTATGTAGAATATGGGAAAGCAAACTCTTGGCCTAAATGTCACTCCAGTTACATGATGTCTTCTTTTCCTGCTATCTTTCTATTCTTGATGGTAGTTTTTCTTAATTTTTTGCGATAAATATTTGTTTCTCCTACCTAAATGTGGGCTTGAGCTGCCCATCATGTTAAGAAATTGGAAAAGGGTAGCTTTTGTCTTCTTCCGTTTAACTGCTCCAGGGTGTGATCACAGGAAAACAATCGGACCGAAATCCAAAGGCTTGATGAAGAAAGAAAGGCCGACTTCGTTAACATGCTGAAAGGATTTGTCAAAAATCAGGTTCTTATTCTTCTTAGTGTGGCTTGATTTCTCTGTCTTTTCAAATGCATCATCTCAATAATACATGTGGCTTCCTGACATTTGGCAAGGTTGATGTTACGATTACTGAATGTCTATCTATAGATCATGTCTGGCAGGCAACTGAAACGACACTGACACAAGCTAAACACTTCTTGAAAATAATTGTGTTCGTGTAGTCGAATCCAAAATGCATGATTCTTGAAAATGGATCTCTCAAATCTCAACGAGGAGGCTTAACTTTTCTCACGGTCGTTTCAGGTCGCATATAATGAGAAATATGGAATCGAGTGGACTAAAGTGGCGGAGGGGACGAGCTGATACGATGAGAGCACGTAGAGAAATTGTATATTACCCGATTCCTCTTCGACTTTTTTTCGCTATGAGGTGTGAACTAGTAGTTTAAAGAGGACTGATGGTTCGTAATAAACATCATACAGAAAGTAGTCTTAATTAAATTTCTCCATTGGTTAGACGTTTTGGAAGAGATGTTTGTACATCCTCTTATGATATAGTGCAAAACAAGAATATCATTTGTTGAATCATCCAATTTTCGTGGTGTAAGAGCATCCATAGTAGGATGGACATCCCAATAGCCTAGCACTAGGACATCCTAAAAACAACTTCTGTCACGTCACTAGGACATCCCACTGCACTACCACATAACTAGGACATCCCACTGCACAATAATAGTCTAGCACTAGGACATCAATAGCCTAGCATAATAACAAATTTACAAATACGGAATTAAAATTTCGACACGAATACGGATGAAATGTAATCATTTTATTTCATTAAAAAAACATACATAGTTCAATAAAAAAAATAAAAATACGTAGTTCAAAAAAAAAATCCATCTCAAAGCTTCACCACACGGGGCCTCCGTCTCACTCTTCGGAGTCCCCAGAGGCTCCCCCAACAGCACCCCTAGTGACGGGTGGGAGCCCCAAATCACGCCTCATACTTTGGATGAGGCCTTCCAGCATCTCCTTGTGTAAGGGGTCATTGTCGCCCTCCACTCCCGTATGACCTCGAACATATTCATCTGTTGTTGCACGCATGCGAGGCTGGTGAGAGCGGGATTGGGCTCGGCACTAGGAGCTACTGATTGGACCTCCCGGGACCCGCTGGCGCCTCCCCTAGACATCCACATTGCCGTGTTTTGCCCAACCGGGTGACGGCGACGGGGAACCGGTGGAGGGGTCATGCCCATCATCCCGGCAGCCATCACCGTCATCGCAACACTCATGCCCACCATTTGAGGCATCATCCCCGCCATTTGGGGCATTCCGAGCCAAGAGTACATATTGTAGTACCCGGGAATCATCCCCGCCATTTGGGGCATCATCGCCTGTATTTGGGACACCCCGGCCATCCCGGAGGCGTTCCCACCCATTCCAGCCACGTATCCCCCACTTCCAACGGGGAACATTGGCATTTTTGATTCGTTCATGGTTGGAGAGTCACTGTCTTGATCCATTTATCTTAAATAGAAATGAGAGTAGAGAGAGAAACTCGTTAATGCAAGTGGTGCAAATGAAATGAAGTGCAATGAGCCGTATATATAGGGTTAAAAAAACTTGAAAAATGCTCTCGTCCATCCGCTCGTCCGTCGCCTGACCACAATGGCTGTCGCTGGTCGTCCGCCTCCCCACCACGGACAATCTCTCATCCGTCGCGCTTGTCCGTCGTCCGCTCACGGTTCCAATAGAGGACGTCCGCTATTGCGGATGCTCTAAAAAATTGGATGTTGATTTTTCTCCCTATGCTTTAGTGAGAGGGACAACGTTTCTATCATCCCCCATGTAACTCAAAGCAATACTACCTTTTTATTTTTATGGGGTCGAGATTATTAAATATACAAAAATTATGGTTGGGACTTTTGTTTTTTTTACCCTATGATTTGAGAGACTGCAAAATAAATAAATAAATGAAATGTCAAATAGAAAGAATTGAAAGTAAAGTGAAGAATTGCACCGTTTCATTCATTTTTATTTATAATGGATGGCGAAATTTTCAAGCGACAGTGCGACCTCGCTACATCTTTGCACCTAGTTTATAGATATATGATATGGTTAAAAATTTGACTGACATCTGTCTTATTATGCAATTCAATAATAGAAAAATAATCAATTTTATGAGAAGAATGTGGCTCATTCTTTATGATGTGATAACAATTGACTTTTGGGTTGTGGAGGTTGTTTGTTAGGCAACAGTTCATTGACTTGGTCTAAGATCAGAAAACTATTGTGAATATGTGATGTTTAGTGGGGTCAAACTTTGTCTTATAATAGTTGGTAGGCTCTATATTAGTGGACTAGTCCACCCTTCAAATTCAAAAGTGAGAGCTTATATCTTTTGCGATAAATCAACCCTATAACAGAATACTGTATGTTACACTATAATTGTTTGTTAGTAAATGCAATTATTATACGGCTTTATAATTGGTCAACGAATATCGTTTCATAATTTATTATAACAATACACAAATTTAATGAGATACTTTTGTTATGTAAAAGTATTTTTACCGTGTTCATAGATGCGATCAGACCGTGAAAATTTGCAGAGCAATCGGAATCCGATACGTGGTGGCAGCGCGACCAGGCTTGAGGCGGATGTGTTGCAAGGTGGACTCGAAATTACACCGCAACTAATTTTTCTCTTTTATTTTAAAAAAATCGTTTCTAGAGATTTATTTATTCAGTTTTTCTTGTACAAATACATCACCATGCCATAATAATTCATCTTTATTTCTAAATGATCTCTCTAAAATTTTATGAATCCCCACGAAGAAAATGACTGTTCCAATGACGAGGATGATATTGTTCTGTTGATATTAGAAGCCAATCATATGGTAGAAAGACATATATGACAAATGGATGTTGTTTCAAAGCCATGACCATTGATATGTAAATAAAATTTGTATCGAAGAATACTCCAAACACCAATGATCTATCTTAGAAGTTGAGAGATTTTCGATTATGAATTCAAAAATAAATTCAATAAGCTAGACGTGCACATTTACAGAAAAATAAGAATTATAAAAATCATAAACCATGGCTACTAAAGAACTAATATTTATACCTCTAAAACCTATGCCGGTTGCTCGCGCCTTTTTCTCGAGTCAATTCCTTCGATTCAACCTTTGAACTTTAATTTATATCCAATTTGGCACTAATATGTATTTTTGGATGATTCTTAATATAATAATTTTATCTAAAGAGAGAAATGAAAAAGATAGTGCAGATTTTTGTTTCAAAATAAGAGCTTTATAGCAATTTTCTTTACAAAATAAGAGCAAGAGCTTTTCTGGTGTCACATAATTGAATTGGTAAAGCTACCTAAGATTATTACAACGATGATTTTTAGTAAGTATACAATTCTAGCAGTATCTTGTCTGGGAACATGAGGAAATTGCCGCACACCTCGTCCAAGATTATTACAACGATGAGTCCCAGTGTGATCTACTTGTGTCTAGGTGTCATGCGCAATTCTTTTTTTCTGCGAATTGATAACAAGTTGACAAGGCGTGATGAGTATTTTGAGCGATGTAACGGTGGACGGACTAAATGAAATAGAATAAACTGCGCAAATGGTCAATGAACTATTCATTCCGCCCGCAAGCAGTCTCAGACCTCTAAAAATATCATGGGCAGTTCTTGAACTAAGGTATAATCACATTCATGGTACTTTTTCATTACTCATCACAATTTTGCACAAAAATGCCTATAGGACATCGGAAGCATTTTTCATAACTAGGTACTGGATTTGATATTTTCTTTATCTCTATATAGTATTCGATATGATATTTTTTATAGTTTAAATACCTAAAATCATATTTTTCACTTCACTTTACAATCACTATGTCAAATCCTCTTTCTCTCTCTTTCTCTTATTACTCCATAAAGTAAAAAATTAAAATAAAAAACACTGTGAAATTCTTAAAAATATTAATTATAAAAATTAAAATTCTTAATTTAATTATTAAAATAATCTGTAGCTAAATTTAGTTTTGCTTGTAATTTAATTATTTTTAATATTAAAATTATAAAATTTTAATTAATCCAAAAATTTTAATTTTTTAAAAAATTCAAAATGATTGAAAAAGTTTTAAATTTTTTTTATTAATTTTTACTTTTTAAAAGTTTTTGAGAAAGTGAGAGCAAAAGAGGACTTGAAATAAAATTATTGAAAAAATAAAGTGAAAAATACTACTATCATTTTATGTATTGAAACTATAAGAAAAAATATCATGATCAATACTCAGAGAGGAAGATAGAGAAAATATCATATTCAGAACCTTGATATAATACTCTAAAAATGCCCCCCATGCTTTAGGGTCATTTTTTGTGTAAAATTGTGATGAATGTGATAACATCTCAGTTCAGAAACTACACATAATATTTTAAATTTCAGGAACTGTTTGTATGCGAAGGTAATATTTTTAAAGTTTAGGGACAGTTTGTTTAATTCTTTCAATGAGAAAACCAAAAATAATAGTAAAATGAAAATAAAATGCAAAAATGAGTGAGCATTAAATGTATCAATAATTTAGGCATTGAATTTTATCACCAAGAAAGATGAAATGCCAAAAATGACATCACCACACCTGTCTGCTTCGCCACAATCAATCTTCTCTTTTTACGTTACTTTTACTTTTTCTCTTTCAGAAATTCATCACATTTCTCCTCTTTTCCGTTCAATTCAAATTTCCTTTTTCTCTCTCCAACTCACGCAATCTGCGTTCCCCACCACCACTTTGCGTCGTGTCCCCATCTCTCTTTCTTTTTCTGAATTTCCGCATTCCAATTTCACGCCTCCTTTCTCGGTTTTCGGATTTCCGAGCTGATTAGGGCACGAGCATAGCATCCGGGGAGCAGAGAGAGCTTTCGTCCGCGGCAACAATGGCGGAAAACGGTGAGGAGAAGCTCATAGCCGTCGCACGCCACATCGCCAAAACCCTCGGCAACACCGACACCATGACCGACGACATTTTGAAGATTTTCTCCAGCTTCGACGGAAGGCTGCGCGAGAAATTGGCCGAGAAGCTCTCCGACGACGGAATGGAACAAATCCTCGACGCAATCGACCACCAGATCTCTCAATTCATCTCCTCCGACCGCCCGATTTGGTCTGCCGGCGCAGATCCCAGCGCCTTCCTCGATTCGGTCGACCAATTGATCGCCGCCGTGCGCGATTGGACGCCGCTGGCGGACGATAAGAAGATCTCTGCTTGCCTCGACCGCGCCGAGGATCTGCTCCAGCAGTCGATGTTCCGCCTCGAGGAGGAGTTCCGAACCCTAGTCGAGCGCGGCGCCGAGTCTTTCGACGCGACTCAGGCGGAGTCGGCTCACCCGCACCATCCCGATTTCTCCGACGAGGATGACGATTTCGGCGACGAGGACGAGAATTTCATCCCCGTGGCGCAGCCTATCTCGGACTACGACATCGTGATCGACGCGCTGCCGCTCGGGACGGTCGGCGAGCTCCACCAGATCGCGAAGCGGATGGTGTCGGCAGGGTACATGAAGGAGTGCGCTCACGCCTACAGCTCGTGTCGGAGGGATTTCCTCGAGGAGAGCTTCTCGCGTCTTGGCCTTCAGAAGCTGAGCATCGACGATGTCCACAGAATGCAGTGGACTCAGCTGGAGGATGAAATCGAGAAATGGATCAAGGCCATGAACGTCGCGTTTAGGATCCTCTTCCCAAGCGAGCGTCGCCTCTGCGATCGCGTTTTCCTCGGTTTATCCTCGGCTGCCGATCTCTCATTCATGGAGGTCTGCAGAGGCTCCACAATTCAGCTATTGAACTTCGCGGATGCGGTGGCGATAGGGAGCCGTGCTCCGGAGCGATTGTTCAAGGTGCTCGATGTCTACGAGACGGTTAGGGATTTGATGCCCGAATTTGACATAATTTTTTCCGATCAGTATTGTGTGTCTTTGAGGAATGAAGCGGTTACTATTTGGAAAAGATTAGGTGAAGCAATTAGGGGGATTTTTATGGAATTGGAGAATTTAATCCGTAGAGATCCAGCTAAGGAGCCCGTCCCCGGTGGCAGAATGCATCCAATCACTCGATACGTGATGAATTACCTCCGAGCTGCTTGCCGGGCTAGGCAGACGCTGGAGCAGGTTTTTGAAGAGAGCATTGCTGGTGGTGGAAGCAATCTTGATTACAGAAAAGGGGATGATGCGGCCTTGGCGTCGTCATCGTCTTTAGGGGTCCAAATAGCGTGGATCATGGAGTTGTTGGAGAGTAATTTGGAGGCTAAGTCAAAGATTTACAGGGATACGGCATTGTGCGCTGTGTTCATGATGAACAACGGGAGATACATTGTGCAGAAGGCGAAGGACAACGAGCTGGGGATGCTGTTGGGTGAGGATTGGATTAGGAAACATGCGGCGAAGGTCAGGCAGTATCATGTGAACTATCAAAGAAGTTCTTGGAGTAAGGTTTTGGGGGTTCTGAAAGCTGAGGGCAGCTCGATGTCGCCTAATGAGACGTCAAAGAATCTGAAGGAGAAGCTGAAGCTATTCAATTCCTACTTTGAGGAGATATGCAAGGTGCAGTCATCTTGGGTGATATTCGATGATCAGTTGAGAGATGAGGTAAGGGGCTTGATTACAGGGACGTTGTGCCCTGCGTATAGGAGCTTCGTGGGTAGGCTGCAGGGGGCTTCGGATATTGGTAAGAATGCAGATAGGTATATCAGGTTTAATGCGGAGGAGGTGGAGGCCCGGATCAGCCAGCTCTTTGTGGGAGGAAGCAGTGCAAGAAGGTAAGATCATCAGATGCAAGTATAAAAAAGTGATCTTGTTCTGTTTGTTGTATTGTATGATGGTATACATGATTGTAGCTTCTAAAATATTTGTTTGTTTATGTCTATTTTGGCCTTTTTTTTATCTGCGAGAACTCTTTACAGGAATTGTATGTTAAAAATGAGACCATGTTCGTGATATGTTGAGATGTACTATAATTTTGCACTCCCATTTTCTTGAAACTGCTTCGGTGATTGTGAGCTCCTAAATGCTTGGGTTGAGAACTTTTTGTCTGTGATTGTGTGCTCCTAAATGCTTGGGTCGAAATTGCTTCTTTGAAGTTGAGTTGTGTGTTGTAATGTGCAATTTTCATTCTAGGATGAAGTGTGAAATCATTCATGTTGCTGCTTTAGAACTCTTGATTAGGAATGGTATTATGCATCTATACTCACATGAATGAGTGTTTGTTGATGTCTAAAATTCTGTACCAAGCAAATACTGCATAAAGTTAACTCATTTTGTACTTGATCAATGCATGGACAATTGAATAGCTATGTAATTTTCTAGGAAAAAAATGTTTATGACTCCCTATGTTTTCCCAAAGATACAAAAGCACCTTTTGGTAAATAGCCTAAAACTCTCCCTTGCAAAGAATCACATTTCTATGAAATGAAAGTTGGGATGTTCATTTTATTTTTCAGTTAGTGTATCTTGGGCCACAAAAAATAGACTAATTTTACAATTTCGGGCGTCCACCAAAACAACACATCATTCTAAATGTGACTCCACAATACACTTCCACCACCTATTTTCTCCTCTTCTCTCACTTTATCAATTAGTACCTATTAAAACCTGTGGTATTTGCAATTTTGTAAATTTTTTTTTTGACAGAGGTAGTATTATGTAGGAAGACAATTTCTTAACCTTTTCATCAAATATACAAACAAATTAGTACAATTATTTAGTCCATCTCTCAGTTCAGTTCTCTTTAGACCAGAGTAAATCATTCCTAGCCATAGTAAACCTTTTTGGAATGGCCGATATTCATTCTATCATAAACGAAACCCAAAAAAAACTTCTTTTTAACAAACCAAGGAGTAGGATCCAAAATTTGGACAAAACTGAAGTGAAAGTGTAGGACTCGAATATGCTGTTAAGAAAATCAAATTATAAAATGAGAGTACTAAAATTGACATGCATATGCTATATGAGGATGATATGGAGTGATGATCATTATCTTTTTAGTGAGAAGCAAGAACTATCTATGCACAATTATACGTACAATTACTCTATGTATTAATTTAGTTGAATTGATTGGGAAATAGGTGTGATGATCCAATTCATTTTAAGTTAAGTAAGCCGAAATTGGAAGATATGTACGTTGATTTACTTCGTATTCGTGGGCTTAAATTCCGCAAGCCCAAACTGTATCGCCGTCACCATGAAGGCCTGCTTCAAATTAAAGGCCTCAAATTCAGAAAACCCATTATGGCCCAACTACGTCGGGCGAGGTATAAAAGCTTCTAATCCTTCTTCTTCTACTAACTTTGAGTTGCACTAGTTTTTGTTAGACTACACTCCCATATAT
>JAOWBI010000040.1:5436928-5448071 GCA_028566235.1 Salvia elegans | reverse complement strand
AACGTCATCGGCGCCCGCCGCGCCTCCTGGCGCATCATCTCCTCCATCGAGCAGAAGGAGGAGAGCCGCGGCAACGACGCGCACGTCTCCGCCATCAAGACCTACAGATCTAAGATCGAGTCCGAGCTCTCCTCCATTTGCGACGGCATTCTCAACCTCCTCGACGCCAAACTCATCGGATCTGCCTCCAACGGCGATTCCAAGGTCTTCTACTTGAAGATGAAGGGCGATTACTACCGCTACTTGGCCGAGTTTAAGACTGGAGCCGAGCGCAAGGAAGCTGCCGAGAACACTCTCTCCGCCTACAAGTCCGCTCAGGTTCTCTTCTTCTTCACTTAATTTGACTTTTTTTGTTACTTTTTTATCTCTCTGTGCGTGAATTTCGGCCTAATTTCATTTTAGCATACCGATTGAAGTAATTAGGGTTTTGAAACAAATAAACGTAAGTAATCGAACGACTGTATTGTTGAATTTCATTTTAGTATACCGATTGAAATAATTAGGGTTTTGAAACAATTAAACGCTAGTAATCGAACAACTGTGTTGTTGACCTATATTCGCCCCCAATTGGATATACCATATTACTCATGAGTGATTGCTATCGTTGAGATTCCATTAATTTAGTGCGAAACTACAGATCTGATCGCTGATTCACGCTGTCAATTGAATGTTAGAGCTACGTATTAATTTTTGGCTATCTATATGCTGTGCTAAATCAATACACGTCCTAACAAAGTAGATTTTCCTAAGATTTTTACTTAGCACGCCTCTTGCATCTGTAGGACATTGCTAATACGGAGCTTGCCCCTACTCATCCGATCCGTCTCGGCCTGGCACTCAACTTCTCTGTCTTCTACTACGAGATTTTGAATTCTCCTGATCGTGCCTGCAATCTTGCTAAACAGGTTTGTCATTTTACTGAATTTCACCTTGCGTTTGCACTTCCTTATGTAGTGATGTCAAAACCTGTATTGAACAATTTGAGTTCGCAAGCTAACGTATGTATACCTTTGCCTTTTCTTCCAGGCCTTTGACGAGGCAATAGCTGAGTTGGACACTCTTGGTGAGGAATCTTACAAGGATAGCACCCTGATCATGCAGCTTCTCCGTGACAACCTCACCTTGTGGACTTCGGATATGCAGGTTTGTCTCGCTTTTCTTCCCTGATTGGTACTCTGGTTTCATTCTAGGTGTCAGAAGATAGTAATTAGTGGTGTTGTTCCTTGCAGGATGATAATTCCGAAGAGATCAAGGAAGCACCTAAGCCCGACAACGAGTAGAAAAGGTTGTTGTGGTTTAGGATCCTCCCATCTCGGGCGTCTTTGCTATTCTTGCTCTATATCTGTTGAAGTAAAATCAAGAATTGCTGGTTGTAGCGTGTAGTTAGAGGGTTATAGTATGCTTCTTTGGTGATGTCCAGTTTTAGATGGGTTTCTCCCTCGTGTTTGTGATTTCTTATCTTTGATAACTTTCCTAAAGATCGATATTGGTGTTTTAGTTTGGGTGCAGAGTATGGTTCATGTTATTTATCTTTTCATCTACATCTCTACTGTCATTTGAATCGACTGTTTTTGTGATTCTTGATTTGAAATTCATAAAATGTTTAGCAGTAAACCACTCACGCTTATACATCTTTTCCTGGTTCCTTTTTATGCATACAATTATGAATTAGCAATATTGAATCTCGTCGTTATGATTTGTCTAACACTTGCATAGATAAGGAGCGTCGCATGGATTGGGATGCGAGGGAATGTAGTTAGATTAGTGGGAAAGAAAGGCTGTAGAGATGGGCCATGACAAATTAGACATGGGCTGCTGGGCCGAGAGACAATGCTGTCGAAGCAATCGAAAGATGGACAATCTAATGAGCGAGAAGACGTGAAGCCAGAGAAGGGGCAACTGAACGAGCCCTTAGGGTATGCAAGTATGTGACTACATATGATGATTGCTTATTTGAGAATTTACTAATATCAATGACATATTTCAATTTTATACATCTAATGTGTAAGTGTGCAAAATTGTGGACTATTTTAATGGTCCGTATTGAAGTTTGGCAACATCCCTACTAAGAATCGGCTTGTATAACAAGAAGCTACCATGAAATTGAATGAATAGCATTAAAAGAAAGTGAAAAGCATGAAGACGCGTCCCTTGCATTGTTCAATGCCAATGGTGTTAATTGATAGTATATCAAGGACTTTTCTTGACCTTCATAATAAATAAAGTTGAGACTTTTTCTTTTTCAAAACTTTACAGTTGTGTTTGGACTGAGCATGTGAATTATTTGATTGGTTCTCCTCTACATACCAACTTCTCTCTTTGTTTTGATGGTATCAATTTTTGGTTGGTAGTTTTCTTTTGACCACATCAAATCTAGTTAATAGATGTGCCAATTAGATCTCACCGAGGTGTTATGTTGTAAGAAAAATAAGGAAAAGTTGCTTAAAATCATAAGGGTAAGAATATGAAAAACAAAGCTCATATTTTAAAATTAGAAAATTCATATTTTTCAGGAACAGAATAATAACAAAAAAATCCATACTTTTTAAGGATGAAGAGAGTAAGGATGGATAGAGTAGTCAACTACTCTTTCCACTCGCACCATTTAACAATATTTTTAATATAAAGATAATTTAAATTAGATATTGTTCTGTTAACTAAAAAGGAATTGTAAGAAATAAAATTAAGTAGACACCCAATAGTACATACAAACTTATATATCAAGGAGGTGTTTATTTCCCAATAATTGCAAAGTTGCGCATATGTTACGTTTTCCAGCTGTTTAGTTCCAAATATTTCAGCCATTGTTCATAGCGGTTTAGTTCCAAATATTATGCAAATTCAATGTGTGGAGATTCATTGAAAACAAAGGTAAAGAAATTCATTTTGAGGCTCCCCAAACCTACATTAAAAAAACTAGGTATGCTAGTGATAAACAAGAATTTTGTATGTTTTTAATCCCTAGATTTTGAATTTTGTATGTTTTTAATCCCTAGATTTTGCTTGTTTTGAATGTTATGCATATGAAATATATTCTTTAATTGCATATTCTATATAATTTGGTATTATGATGTGTTTTATGATAAATATGTAAACCATACTTGGAAAGTGGCATAAAAAGGTTGAATGTGGAGATTGGAGTAATCAGACCATGTCAGCAGTCCGCTGAAGCTAGCGATCCAACGCCCATTGTGGAAACATCTGAACCAGGACCTCTCGCCCAACAGTCCTTCGAGATCGCCACAAAAATTCCCGAGAGCAGTCAGCAGTCCATTGAGTTTGTGCGGCGAATGGGATCAGCCCTAATTCAACCAAAGACTACAAGATTAATCCCTTTGGGTTTTGTTTATTGCTTGTTATTATGTCTAGACTTCATAATATGAATTTTGTTACTTCTTCTATGAGTAACTAATTTGTACTCCTTTTTTCCCATTAAATATGAAACGTTTTCCTTTTTGGATTGTCCCATTAAAAATGAAACGTTTCCTAAAATTAAATATGAATTTAGGCCGTCCACATCCCGTCTCAATACTGTCTCTACATCAGGCCATTCTCAATACCGTCTCATTTCTTAACTATTCATGGGCTCCACTGCACTTTTTACCCCATCTCTTAACTAAGAAACAGCACCTGCAACCCTCCTATACTTAACCACCTCATCCCTTAACTATTCATTCAATTTCATTTTTTATTTCCACAATATTAAATTAATACTAACAATCATAAAATCATTAAAAACCACAAAAATTACAACATCCGAAAATACGAAAAATACATAATTGAAATCCTAATATTACACTTTATTGAAATCCGCATAATCATGGAAAGTGATGCAGTGATCGTCTAACAGTTGTCAAATTTTGCTCAAATGTGATCCATTAGATCCTCTTGGAGTTGGGCATGAGCGATAGAATCACGTGTCCTTACCCGAACACACATTCGCTCTTACAAAGAAGGGTGCACTCCACTGCGAGGCGGACTACTTGCCGTAGGGCCTCCCAAGGGTTTCAGGGTTGAACCAATTTTCCGCATTAGGTCCTTCATCGGCGACAATCATATTGTCCAAGATTATGCACGTATACATGATGTAGACCATATTCTCCATAAACCACGTACGAGCTGGGGATTTGATAATGTGGAATCGAGCTTGTAGAACCCCAAACGTTCTCTCCACATCTTTGCGAGCAGCCTCTTGCTTCTGAGCAAAAAGAGCCTGTTTTTTGTTTATCGGCCTGTTGAACGTCTTCACGAAGGTTGATTACTTCGGATAGATGCCGTCGGCAAGATAGTACCCGATTTTATACTGGCGGTTGTTAGCGGTGAAGTTGATGGCGGCGCTTTACCATTCAAAAATTCACTGAAGAGGTCGGATTGGTTGAGCAAGTTGATGTCGTTGTTCGATCCGAGGACCTCGAAAAACACATGCCAAATCTATAGCCGGTGGTCGGCAACGGCCTCGAGTATAACGGTGGGGTGGGTGCCTTTGTGGCCGCTCGTGTATGATCCCCTCCACGTCACAAGGCAATTCTTCCATTGCCAATGCATGCAATCGACGCTGTCAAGCATCCCCGGGAATCCGTGCACTGCTTCGTGAAGTTGGAGCACAAACTGACAATCTGCGGTGTTTGGCTTCCGGAGATATTCGTCGGTGAAGGCTGCCCGGACACCTTTGCAGAAGTTCATCAAACACAGTCTCCCAGTGTTGTCCCCAATATGCAGGTACTCGTCGAACAAATCCGTCGTTTGTCCAGTAGCAAGCTGACGGATTGCCACAGTACATTTCTGGAGTATCGTGAGATTGGGACGCCAATAGTGTCGAACCCTTCTTGGAAGTACTCTTCCCAAGCCGCCAATGTATTTGCGATGTGCAGAAATAGCTCCCGCCGCATGCGGAAACGGAGACAGAAGTAGGTATCTCCCCATACCGGGTTCTCACAAAAGTAATCTCATACCAACCTTGCGGCGGCTTCCTCGCGATCACGATGGGTGTATTTCTGGGGTCGCTTTTGACGCGCTGCAGCTTCTTCCTCCCTACGTCGATCTGCTTCTAGCGATTCTTCCATCATTTGACGCATTTGCTCAAATGGACCCATGAATGGATTAAATTTAGGAGAAGAATAATGTAGACTGTTTGAGTGAGAATAGAGAGTTTTTTTATGGTGGATAATTTGTGGGAACGATTTGATATTTATAGAAGTGATTGGGGGCTTAAAAAAATAGAAAAAAAAAATTAAAATATTGAAAAAAACAGCTATAAATGGCTAGTATTTTTGGGAGAACTTTTTTTTCGATTTTTTTAGGAATTAAAAAAAATATAATAATAATAATAATTTTTCAACGGATATAAACGATGCCCGCTCGCGGGCCGGCAAATGGGCGTCACGGCCGCACGGGAGCTCGCCAGCCTCCTCTCAGCACCGGGCTACGCGACGCGACGGATGTTTGCAGCGCTGGCTCGATGCTGGCTCGTCTCGGCGAGACGAGATCGAGTTGGCAACGAGCCAGCGCTGCAGATGCTCTTACTCTCTCTTCATTAACACACAAAACAACACTACATAAAATCCTGTGTCGATTTTCAAATGTTGCATATTTAATAGGACGGATGGAGTATGAATTTTAGGGATCGAGAATAACTCTTCATGTTTACTAAAATTCCAATTTTAGATATCGAAAGGCACGAGTTTAAAGAAATCACTGACTTTGTGAAGAAAAGTAAATGGAGAAAGTAAGTGGAATGTGGAACTCATTTTCTATATTAGTTTTATTCTATACTAGGTTTATACTTCATCCGTCCCACAGTAGGGGTCACTCTTTTTGTAGGCACGAGTTTAAGAAAAGTAAAGAATAGTGAATTGGAAAAGTTAGTGGAATATGAAACCCACTTTTTTATATTGGTTTAATAATTAAATGTGAGTGAAGTGAGCAAGTGGAATGTGAGACCTACTTACTATTCATGGTAAAAAGTGAAATGTGACTCTTATTGTGAAACAGACCAACTGTTATTGCAAGACGGAGAGAGTAATAGATTGTGAGTATACGTATACTAAAAATGGAAAAAAATAAATGGTTATTTAAATCGTGCACAACCAAAAATGACAAAATAGTTCTTTAAATGGCAAAGAGGGGCAATATTTGATCGGTCCTTTAGTCCACTTCAGCCTTAACGTTTGTTCCATAGAATTAGTTCATTTCTAATTTTTTGGAAATATTTTCAATCACAATTTACACTACAAATAACACAAAGTTTCTACATAAACACAGTTTCTACATCCACAAACACATATTAACTACCTGGCTCATTCATTTACATTAAATTGCTAAATTTATTTTGATTCTCCCCTTAAAACTTGATTGCAAGTTAGTGCAACACAAAAATGAGGATATATATCATACATGAACGATGATGAAGGAATAAATATCGTTACGAGTTTACAACATATGATGAATAAATAAAAAACTAGCACTAGTTTAATTTGTGTCACAACCCTAAAACATGGCTAAGGCTGTGTTTGGGTAGGAGTGACCTTCTGATCAATCGATGGATCCTTCCTTTGGAAACTCTTTCTTATAGTAAGAAGCCCCCCAACTCGTTGGAACATAGTTTTCGACCGTCTGTGGCCTTGTTTATCCCCCTCGGCTGCCTCCTCGGCCTCCCCGGCCTTATGCCCTACCTCGTTGTCATCCGAAGACAAAAACTTTAGCCTAAAGAAGGTACCCTTGGCTGGCTCGGCCGCCTTGGGCGTCTCGGCGTTTGTATCGAAGATGGAGCCCTTGAGCGCCTCCGTCTTCTCGGGATCCTCGGGCTCGGGCTCGTTCAAGAAGCTCAAGTCATCGATATCGAAGCTGAACTCCCTAGCATCCTTCATGCTCTGGTGGTCGTCGTCGTCGTTGTGCATCACAATGCCTATCTCCTCCTTGTCGTCCGTCTTCACCTCGGCCGAGGCCATCGTCAGCATCCGCTTGAGCTGCTTCACGTGCTCCTGCGCGGCCGCCTCGCTTATCCGGAGGCGCTCGTTCTCCCTCGTGATGAAGTGCAGCGCCTCCTCCTTCTCGGCCAGGCAGTCCTTGAGCAACGAGTTCTCGTCTCTAGCGATCCCGGCTGCTGCCTTGGCTGCGTTTGACTCGTTGATGGCCTGCTTGAGTATGTCCCGCAGCTTGTACGTCTCCTCGCGCGCGGAACGGGTCATGTTCTCGGCCGCCTTGAGCGACTCGGATAGCTTGTGGTTCTCGATCTGCGCCAGCGCACGCTCCTCCTCGGCCCGCTTGATGCAGTTCACGAACCCGATTTCCTTTGCGTTCCAAGCGAAGAGCGTCTCCTCCGTCTCCGCCCTCAGCTTATCCTCGTTCTTTTGGTGCACCTCTACCTGTTGGTAAATAAAAGAAAGATCGGTATAAATAACTAAAACCACTATATAAATCTAATTAGTAAATAAAAGTAAAATCAGCATAAGAAAGAAAACTGAAATCACTATACAAATCTAATTAATAAATAAAAGAAAATCAGTATAAGAAGAAAACTAAAACCACTATATAAATGTAACTAGTTTTAGCTTAGATGAAACTCAAACCCTATAGATTTCTATCAATACCTCTTGTTTAGCTTGATGCAACTCAACCTTGATCCTCTCCACCTCCTCCTCCTTCAAACCCAGCTCCATTTTAACTTGATTCGACTCCGTGGCGACCTCCTTCAACGCCAACGCTAAATCCTCCATCGCTTTCGAGCTCTTGTCTTCCCCCTCCATTGCAAACTTCCACTCCGCCTTCACCATCTCCATCTCCTCGGCCAAGTGCTCGGCCTTCTTCAGCGCCCTCTTCTCGGCCTCCTGCGCCTTGGCCAGCTTCGCCTTGAGGGTCCTAGCATCCTCACCCCCTTTCGTCTCTTTGCTTATCTGGTTGCATAAATCCTCGAGCCCGTCCATCTTCTCGTGCAAGGAGGCGATCTCGATCTTGGACTCCTCGAGCTCGAACATGGCAGAGTCGAGATGCCTGGCCATGCTTGCCTCGGACTTGCTCTTCCGCTCGAGCTCTCCCTCCAATTCTTGGATCCTTTTCTCTCGCTCCCTCACGTCGCGCATCAGCCTCCCCAGAGACGCGTCTTTATCCGCCTCGGCCTGCCTCATCCGGCCCACCTCGGCCTCCAAATTCGCCATCTTTCTCTCCTTGGCCTTGCTTTCCTCCATTTTCTTCGAACTCTCCACCTCCATCACCACCTCCCTCATCTGCTATCTATCATTTCACACCATCATTGCATTACAATCAAACCAAAAACTTGTCAACATCATTTTTCATTTAACCATTCATTCTACAACGTAGCTTCGATGCCAAGATGGATTTCGAAAATATCGATGAATGCCTCTTTTGTCTGAACTCAAACCGATCTTGGTCTGCAATTTCTGTGAGGAATCGGAAAAGGATGATGCTAGGGAATAATGAAGAAGCCGAAAAAAGATTCAAACGGAAAATTATGACAAGAAGAAAAATCAGAGGATTTAGAATAGTCCGACAAATACTCTTGAACGCACGCAAATGCTATTAAATAGTTATATGTACCAAGAAAAGAAAATAACATTGAACGTAACAACACAACATGCTTAGTTTTGTATTATGGGTTCGATTTAGAATTCCCCTTTCTATCTTTAGAAATCAACATATATTTCCTCTTTGAGTTCCACAGTTGGCCAACTATGATGTGTAAGAAGAAAAGAGTTTTTTTTTTTTTTTTTCATGAAACTTTCTCTTTTACTTTATTCTAGAGATGCCCAAGGTTTACGGTTTGAGTGGTTAACTATAAAACCGTAACCAGCTATTATAGTTCCGAACCGTAACTGTGAGATTAAAATGGAATTGAAACGTCATTTTTGAAACCGTGGGCCGGTTCAGGTTCCAAAATTTCGGAACCGTGCCGAAACCGCTGGTTCCGACAATTCCAAACTAGAACCGCGAAAAATCAGTGAAACTGAAACGGAACCACAATAAACCTCCAAAAAACCGCTAGTTCCGAACCAAAACCAGAACTGACGGTTTTCTAACCGTAGCTGCAAAATACGCTCAAGGTTTGGTTATGGTTCGAGATTTTCCGAAACTAGAACCGGCGGTTCTATTCCGTAACCGACAATTCCAGAATTTCGGGCATTTCTACTTTATTCTCTCTCCACATAGCTTACAAAACAACGCTATACAAAATCTTGTGTCAAATAAGTGATGATCCGCTTCGAATAAAACGGGAAGGAAGTATTATAAAATCAATACTACAAAAATGAGATCCATCCCAAATGAAAACATGTCTTCCAATAATGAACTAAGGGACATGTGTCTTTTAAGGACCAATGGAGAACAATTTTCTGATTTAATTGTCTTTTACTATCAAAAGAACAGAAATAATACTAGTACCACTAATAAATGCAGTATGTTGATAAAATGTGTAATAAATGAAGTAAATTAGTGAAAAGTGAGTTTAACTTTTTGAATTTAAAAAGTATTTCTTTTGATTTAATTTTATGTAAATAATAAAATATGAGTGTAATTTTAAGGAATAATAGGGTTAAATTTTATGTACAAATATGAAAGATTCTAAATGAAACTCTCAAACTAAACAGACTTAAATAACAAAATGTAACTCTCAAACAGGGCAGAGGGAGTAGGAAATAAAATATTGCACTCCTACTTGAAATCGTGATTCATCATCCTTCAACTAATGCCCCAACAAACATATACACAGCTGAACTAGGAAACAAGTTCACTACTTGCAATGAAAATACAAAATATTGTTCAACACCAGTGGTGTGACAAGAAACCTACGTTGTAACTTGACAGCAAAATAAACACATCAACATTCAAATGAACCTTTCATACCATAAACCAAACAATCCCCATTATGGCACACGAGCCAGCAGTTTGGGAAGTCCTAATGCATATTAAAACAGTTACTACTATCACTACATGACTCCAACACAAGCATGCCTAAGCACGCTCACCCCTGATCCTGCGAGCCAGTTGGATATCTTTGGGCATGATGGTCACACGCTTGGCATGGATGGCACACAAGTTTGTGTCCTCAAAGAGACCCACGAGGTAAGCCTCAGCAGCCTCCTGAAGTGCCAAAACAGCGTGGCTCTGGAAACGAAGATCAGTCTGCACCCAACACTCCCAAAGTTAGATAACATATTTCAAATGGAATTAGGCAAAATCACAAATATATGAATACCCTCTACTTCACCTTGAAGTCCTGGGCAATTTCACGAACAAGCCTTTGGAAAGGCAGCTTCCTGATCAAGAGCTCAGTACTCTTTTGGTACTTCCGAATTTCACTGTGTCATAATGGTATGACAATTATCAACAATCACAAACAAGTTAAAACTAAATGAATGCCGTTGTAGAGATAGGAAGAAATGCGTACAAAGTTGTAAGCAATAATCTTATTCTACAGTACTAGACCAACTCATATTCATAAACTTCTAATAGCATCATATTGTAGAAAGAGCTATCAGTCTAATTTGTCTAAAGATACTTGCATGTATCTTGACTACAAATGCTAAGGGAAAAAGTGTACATCCTTAATTTGGCAATATATAACCTCAAGAGCTACAATGCACAGTTGAGGGTTTAAAATACCTTCCCCACCCCCTCCACAAAGAAAACTAAATTTGCTACCTATGAAATTGCCAGTTGCCTCATATGTTGTGCATAATCAATAGCATAGGGTACTCACCGGAGAGCAACAGTTCCAGGGCGGTAACGGTGAGGCTTCTTGACTCCACCAGTGGTTGGTGCAGACTTACGGGCAGCCTGTACAATTTTATATGAACCACATCAAAACCATAATGCAATAGACTGATGGTATGTAAGGTGCACAATATAAGTAAACCAGTACTTGACCTTGGTAGCAAGTTGCTTCCTGGGAGCTTTTCCTCCAGTGGATTTACGAGCAGTTTGCTTGGTACGAGCCATCTGCAAGAAGATGAAATTGCTATAAAAGATAATCACCAAAAATGTAAAGAACAGTTTAAGCACAAGCGTACAGAACAATTAAATTGAACTAGTCAGAACTGATCTCAAACTCATGTAAATGCTGCTTGAAAGTTAACTATAATATCATTCATGTAGATACGCAGGCTACAAGAAGCTAAGAACACAAATGCGT
>JAOWBI010000040.1:4952308-4963168 GCA_028566235.1 Salvia elegans | reverse complement strand
ATATATAAAATTTTCGAATATAAAATATATATAAGAAATTGTGAAACTGTTGGGGATTCCATGGTCCCCAAGATCCTACGTAGGTCGGCCCCTACATGTTTGTGCTCAATGATCTTTTGCATGCTGATTTTAGGCGATCAAGTATGGATCGGTATACATATTAAGCACAGATCAACATATTAAGCACCACAAAGTGCCTATAAAATTGTATTCAAAATATGCTATTTGAGAACCATAATTTTTTTTATAAGCTAAAATACTCAAGCCAAAACAATGGCAAGCCAAGAGTATATTAAAAAAGTTCCGCAACAAATCAAACTAACAAAGACAAGCAAAAACAAAAGCTAAACACCGCATAAGGAAAAACGCTACTAAAACAAAGAGGTCCGTATAAAATACACCCACGCAGCACACCCACACGAGAGGAAAGAGTAGCAAACAAGCAAAGATAAGGGAAAAAAAAACCAAATCGGATCACACTACCAAGTCAAGCCTAAAAAAGCAAGCGAGCACCCAAATAAAACTCATCCCATTGCAACAAAACAAAACCAAGTCCGGAGGAGCAAGAAAAGAGCAGCACAAAAAGACATCCGTCCAACAAAATAACTTAATCACTGATTTAATACCTCTTGCCAGCTTCTGTAGTCCCAATGAATTTAAAATTTAATTCAAGCTATCACTCAAGAGACCCTTTTTTAAGGAGAGTTCCTGCACCGACCCTTTGCTCGGGTATCTTGGTGTCTTCCATCTTCTGATGTCACAAAAAATTTCCATTGCTTGCGTCGGAGAGAATGTAAAATTCGGGCACATCCTTTCACCCACATGCCTAAGTGCCAAAATAGTCATTTCTGTTCGAACTCACAATTAGGCTTATAAGCTTGCCAGGTAATCGTACAGAAAATGAAAATACTACTTTTGAGATTTAACATTTGCATAAAATTATATCTTCGCAAATCATTATGGAAATCAATCTTTCTCCTAATATGATTCGTACTTTTAAATTTTGCATAACTTTTCAATTTAAATTAGTTTTTTTTTTTTTTTTTAAAATATGCTTCATCCGTCCCACTCAAGATATCTGTATTTTCTAGTAGCATGAGATTTTAGGTGGAGTAAGTATATTTGAATATTTTAATAAGGAGATAGGAGAGAGAGGGATATTTATTTCCAAATATAGAAAATGGAAATCTTAGATGAGACAAACTAAAATGAAAGATGAACATCTTGAATGAGACGAAGGTAGTATCAAAATAATAATTTGATAACTCAAGGGTGTGGTTGAGTAGTATGAGACTCGTCCATCCTTAACCAAATGATCAGGGGATCGGTCCCTGCCTTTAGGTATGGAGCAACCTTAGATCTTTGGTCCAGCTATCCTGCCCATTGATGTGCCTATGAATCAACACATGGAATAGTTATTGGGCCCACAGATAGATACCTTTTGTAATTACTAAAAAATAGAGTATTAATAATTTGATGAGAATCTAATAAAATCCTAATTGTATGATACTCCCTCTGTCCCAATAAATATGAAATGTTTGCTTTTCAGCACGAGATTTTATGTAGTGTTGTTTTGTGAGTTAAAAAAGAGAGGGTAAAGTAAGAGAGATGGAAAAGTAGAGATAAAGTTATTTCTATTTTAAGGAACGTTTCATTTTTAATGGGACAACCCAAAAAGGTAAAAGTTTCATTTTTAATGGGACAGATAGTATTATACGGAAGGTTGAAAAAATGATATTGTGTATGAGAAATTATTTTTTATTATATGATGGATTCTATTATATTTCCTAATAATATTAGATTTTGATAAAGAAAAATGATGTAAATTTTCAAAAACTATCACCATTTTCTTTATTACCCATACGATGATGTGCGACCTTTTTTTATGCCAGTATTCATTAAACATAATCTATATATGCCATCTATATTGTGATACATTATTTATATTAGTTCTTAGATATGCAATAGAAAATATTGTTTTAATTTAATACGACCTACGTACTGTATAATAAAATGTAATACTATCTCATATTATAAGAATTACAATAACGATAACAATAACAATAGCAATACTTAAATATTCGATACATTAAACCTTACTAGTATGTCCTAAATTAATCTAAATTTTGTTCGTGTAAGACACGTTGTTTTGGATAGAACATAGAGGAACAACATAAATATTTGATCATAAAAGCTATTGTACTTCTGTCGATCATAAAAGTGTATTACTTTGGATTCATGAGCATAAATAATCATAAATATTTGATAGATATTATTTTCATAATGGAGAATGGTCCCATGCTAAATTCATATGCGTTAGTAAGTGACATTTTGGTAAATAATTAGCGATTGATGTTAAATTGCAAAAAGTTAGGTGTATGAACTGGAAATAGACAATTGAAAACGAAATTACGATTCAATGCGAATCACAAGCAAAATAAAGAAACTAGTACAACTGTAATACTATCATTTAACAATATTAAAAAAATAAAATTAAATAGGCACGCCTCATAAATACATATCTTCCATTTGTAATAATTGTTCCCTAATTGATAGCATGAAAACATACAAATATTATATTTCACATCAACATTTAAAAATATGATTAATTTGGTTTGTTACGTTTAAACATAAACCTTGCCCAAATCCTTGGCCATGTTTCTAAGCTGAAACTTCTGAACTTTTCCGGTGGAAGTCTTGGGCAGCTCCGGCTTGAAGACGACTGTTCTGGGCACCATGTAGAGCGGCAGCCTTGCCTTGCAGAATTCCCTGATCTCCTTCTCCGTGGGCTTTTCGGCCGCGCCCTCCTTGAAGCTCACGAATGCGCACGGCGTCTCGCCCCAGAAGGCGTCCGGACGGGCCACAACGGCGGCCTCATTGATGGCCGGGTGGGCGTAGAGGACGGCCTCGACCTCGACGCTGCTGAGATTCTCGCCACCGCAGATGATCACGTCCTTGGACCTGTCCTTGACCTCCAGGTAGCCGTCGAGGTGCATGACCCCGACGTCTCCCGTGTAGAACCAGCCATTGTCTCTCATGCTTTTTTTGGTCCCCTCTTGGTCTTTCAGGTATCCTAGCATGACGCTGCCGCCGCGCAGCACGATCTCCCCCATTGTGACCCCGTCCCGAGCCACGCTCTTCCCTGTGTCCGGCTCCACCACGTCCATTTCCCCGAACGCCACCGTCCTCACTCCTTGCCTTGCCTTCAGCTTCGCCCTCTCCATCCCTGCCATTCCTTACCATTATGTTGTTGGCAAAGTAAATAAAAAGCCAATATAACAATATCACCCATTAGTGTAAATAGATAACTGAAACTACTGTGTAAATTTCATTGACTACTATTCCTAATATCGACTGGTTTTATGATGGACATGGTATCAGAGCGAGTCATTGACTGTGGATCAAAGTAAACTTACCTACAATTATATCTGGACAAAAGCTAAAAATTGACTGACCCAAATTGTATTATACTCTCGAGTCCTATAAAAATAGGCTAATTGGGGTGACATGGTTTTTAATTCATAATTGGTAAAGTAAAAGAGACAGGAAAAAGTAGTTGAAATAATATAGGGGATGACAAGACCCATAAATGATAGAGTAAAAAAGAATGAGAAAAAGTTTCCATAAATGGAATGACTTATTTCTATGAGACGGACGGAGTAGTATATTATGTCGGCATAAAAAAACTGAAACCTTTTGTATAAGTAGACTACCCCTCCTAATACTAATCGATTGAAACCATTGTATAAGTATTGTAGACTCCTGCTAATACTAATTGATTCTAGAAAGGAACTCTATCAATTTATAACGTTTATAAATTTAGTCACGAGTATACTACAATTATGAAATGTTCCACCTACCACTTAATTGATCCCACTCCTTTTTCCACGCGCAGCTCACCACCAAACCCCCAGTCTCCGTCAGACCATACCCATGGCTGACCACGAACCCCAGCGCCTCCGCCCGCCCCAGCACCGCCGCCGGAGGTGGCGCTCCGGCTGTCATAATGTGGACAGCGGACTTCAACGGCTTTGTCCTCGGGTGGTTGGTGAGCATGCTGAGCACAACCGGGGCGCCGCACATGTGCGTCACTCCGTACCTGTCAATGGCCTCGAACACGGAGGGCGCGTCAACGCGGCGGAGGCAAACGTTGACGCCCCCGACCGCGGCCATGCCCCACGCGTAGCTCCACCCGTTGGCGTGGAACATCGGCAGCGTCCAGAGGTAGACCGGCTGCTTGGGCACGGACCAGTCAAGCAGCGAGTCCACCGACATCAGGAAGGCGCCACGGTGGCAGTGCAGCACCCCCTTGGGAGACGAGGTGGTCCCCGATGTGTAGTTGAGGGTTATCGGGTCCCACTCGCTCAGCGGCCTCAGCCACTTGAAATCCTCGTCCCCGCCCTCCACCATGTTCTCGTAGTCGATGCAGCAGTCCACCGAGCAGCTCTCGCAGGAGGCGTCGTCTCCTACGAGGACTAAGGTGGGGCGGTGGAGATGCGGGGGGAGCAGCGACACGGCCTCGTGGACGAGGGACTCGGACTGGCAGTCGGCGAAGATGAGCTTGGAGCCACTGTGCTGGAGCAGATTGGCGATGGCGTTGGCGTCGAGGCGGAGGTTTATCGTGTTCAGGATGGCGCCGGCCATGGGGACGGCGAAGTGTAGCTCGGACATGGCCGGGATGTTGGGCGCGACGACGGACACGACGTCGCCGCGCTTGATGCCGAGGGCGGCGATGGAGGACGCCAGCTTCAGGCACCTCCTGTACGTCTCGCCCCACGTCCGGACCATGTCGTTGTAGAGAATGGCGGGGCAGTCGCCGTACACCACCGCGGCTCTTTCGAGATAGCTTATCGGTGTGAGAGGGGTTGCATTTGCTGCTGCTCTTCTTGGTTGTGTCTTTGTCGCTGCTGCGGGTGATGGTTTGCTGGAGACGGAGTACGAGAGCGAGGCTTTGACGATGGTTCTGCTTAGGGCTGGGTCGGTATGGTATATTTTACACCTCTGCTTCTGCAATTGCAAAGCTGGGCTATGGTGGAAGAGGGAGGAGGAGGAAGAAGAGATTGAGGAGTATTGAGTGTGAGAGAGAGACTTCATAATTGAATGTGATTTTCTGTTTGGGACAACATCTGCCTCTGCATACAGTTTATTAATAGCCAGAAAGACTATGTGAAGGGTAGAAATGTAAATTTGTAGCATGTATGGCATTGAATATGCTCTACCTGCCCACTCTACTACAACCAAAACAAATTACCCAAATTAAATTTTGCGAATATGACATCTGGTAAATAATAATTTGCGAATCAAAATTTTGTTTTTTAGCCACAAATTTATATGAAATGAAGGACTAATTCAAATGCGTCTATGCCCTTTATTTGTGAAAAGGACAATGATCTAAAAACACCCTAAATTAAGGTGTTACATGTTACGAACAAGCATACAACTTTTATTGTTATGTTTGGGACAAAAGTCGGTATTTCTGAGGTAGTTACGTTTCTCTAACAATCTTTAGAGTGTTTATGGACATAAAGAAAAATTAAATATGAATGAATGAATGGAATATAACCCCAAAGCCGATGGGTGGGGGCAATTAATCAAATGTTGGCACAATGTATCCTCCAGCAACTCTCACATGATCAAATTTAATTGGATCCTCGAGTGGAAAAGTTAGACCGTAGAACCTTATACATCCTACACACTTCTTAATCTGCTGACACGTGTATCATCATGATAATGGAAAAATGGTATGTATGTCTCCATCAATGTTTTAAAAATCGGACTGGTACGTGAATCGACAAAGCTACTAATTCACGGCTCAATTTGCCACACCTTAAACTTATCAAATACTTCATTCGTCCTCAAAAAATAGTTAATAGATCCGTTTAACATTTTGGGTTGTCCCCCAAAATTAGACCAAGTCTAAATATGGAATATGTTTAACCAATTACATACCACTAATAATGTGGACCTTACAATCACAATCACAATCTACTAACACTCTTCTACTACCTTTTTTCTTTCTCTCTTACTTTATCAAGTGCACATTAAAACCCAAATCATTAATAAGTTTGTCTATATTTTAGGACGGAGAGAGTACTATACATAGAGAGAGATGTGATCAATATAAAACCAAATCTCAAAATCGAACCAAAGACCAAATCTCAGTGAATCAATTTTATAATCTAGCGGATATAATAAAATCAATAAAATCTTAATTTTTTAATGATCAAAATCGCTTGAGGGTTGGTATTGAAAGTGCCAATTTGCAACAATTATTTACTTTCTTAATCACGCAACTTAATTATGGAATGAGAAATTCATAATATGCGTCTGAATCCATCATAAAATACCGGTGCTCGTTCCTCAATATTTATCTTGTATTGCTCAGCTAGCATTCGTTGATATAACTGCCTTCATAGAATTAATTAATAATTAATTCTGTTTTAATAATTAATAAAATAAAGATAATAAAATAAACTATTTTAAAGAATAATGTGCATAGAATTGCCTTCATTCTCTGTTTCGGATAAAGATAATGAACTTATTGTTCAAGAATTTTTATTATTAATGAACTATTTTTTAAAATACGATGAACTTTTTCGTTTATGTGTTCTAATATTACTTCTTATATATCAATGTTACACACATCCAGTGGCACATAACGTTTAAGGTTGTTGAAAAATTGTACAACAATCAGCTTGACAAGAAATATTTGAAGGACACAAACGATTGTATGTGCTCTCAGTTGATAGAGCCTACTGAATTTGGAGAAACATGGCTTGACATAATGGAAAAATATGGCATGTCAAACAATGAGTGGTTTTCAACAATGTTTAATACAAGAGAATTTTGGGTACCTGCCTTTCTTTAAGGATTTTCTGATTAGTTCATTGATTAAGGCAACATATGTTTCTGAATCACAGTACATATATATTATTCAAGAGGTACCCAAAAATTCATGTAATATTGTTGAATTTCTTATGATTACAACAATGTGTTGGATGCCCAAAGAATCACCAATAGTAGGGATGTCAATCGGGCCGGTCCATCTAGTTTCAGACCAACTATAATTGGGTTGCTCTAAACCCAATTAAGAAGAGGGTCTTCACATCAAGTGTTGCATTGGTGACGCAACAGTGGCGACATCCGACCGCAACGTCCGATCCAGCGTTCAAATGTGCACGTTCCTTACTACTATTACTATAACACATGCTATTAAATATTTGTTTACTATCGTATTTCTACTAGATCTAACATTTAAATACTTACGTATTTATTTCTGGTAAAATTAATTTGTGGCTCATTAGCTTTGTGTTTGTGGGCCAAATATGTGCGAGAGATTTTGTGAGGGAGAGGAGTTGGAAAAGAATTGATTTCACAAAACAAAGATAATGCTAGAGTTGATGGTTTCTTATCATCTAAGTTGAAAGACATACTTACATAACTAATTACAACTACAATCTAAAACTTCCTTTGCTCAAGTCTCGATCAACTCTCTGATTGGTTTGATGTTAACATTTTCTGAAGGGATATCAGTGAATTCAGATAGCAGTGCTCTAAACTCATCTCCACTGAGAGTCTCTCTTTCCATCAAAACTTCTACCAACTTATCAATAGCCTCCCTGTTGTCCCTTATATGGTTCGTTGCAATCTCATAAGCACTCCCTATTATCCGCCTCACAGACTCGTCGATGTCTTCGGCTAGCTTCTCCGACATCTGATTCCTCGCCAGCATCCTCATCACCAGGTCGCTGCTCTGCACACCCGGCTCGATCAATGTCCATGGCCCGATTTCCGACATTCCATATGCTATAACCATCTGAATGTTACTCACAAAATTAATAATCACTGTTAACCATATTTTCAGTCTTGTCACACATCGTCTTGGTAATGATTTTTGTCTCATATATAAGTTTTTAGGCCTTTTTAAGGGTACAAGAGTTAGATTAAAATTGTTTTACCTGTCTGGCTACTTGTGTTACTTGTTGCAAGTCTCCAGCTGCACCAGTTGTGATCTCGGGCTCCCCGAAGATAACCTCCTCCGCTGCTCGGCCGCCTAAGCCTCCCACAATTCTAGCAAACAATTGCTTCTTAGACACCAAGGTGGGATCATCAGCGGTGATGAACCAAGTTAGGCCACGCGCTTGCCCTCGAGGGATCAATGTCACCTTCTGCACGGGATCATGTCCCGGAGTTAGGGTTCTGCCATTGTCACAAGTCACAACACAAGGAGTTAATATCTAAAAGTTAAGTAGGAAGGATTTGTTAGAAATGGCCACTCAACCCTTAAAAGGCCTTATAAGAGGCGTACTCACGCGCAGACTGCGTGTCCAATCTCATGATAGGCGACCAAGACCTTGCTTTTCCCGTCGGTCATGGCAGTTCCTTCCATTCCTGCTACTATGCGGTCTATTGAGTCGTCGATCTCCTTCAAACCAATCGCTCCTCTCCCTCTCCGGCCAGCAAGAATGGCGGCCTCGTTCATCAAATTCGCAAGATCCGCCCCGCTAAAACCCGGAGTTCTCATCGCAACAACACCTAAATCAACATCTCTCTCCAACCTCTTCCCCTTGCTATGAACCTTAAGAATTTCCTCCCTCCCCCTAACATCTGGCAACCCTACACTCACCTGAAAACAAACAAACAATCAATGAGCATAAAATGGACAAATCATCAAACACAAATATCCTAATTCATAAACCCAACCTGCCTATCAAACCTCCCTGCTCTAAGCAGAGCAGAATCAAGAACATCAGGCCTATTCGTAGCAGCAACGACGATCACGCCACTGTTTCCACTAAAACCATCCATCTCGGTGAGGAGCTGGTTAAGCGTCTGCTCCCTCTCGTCGTTGCCCCCGCCAATCCCCGTCCCCCTCTGCCTCCCAACGGCATCCACCTCATCAATAAACACGATACAGGGCGAATTCGCCTTGGCCTTATTGAACAAATCCCTCACCCTCGAAGCCCCAACGCCAACAAACATCTCGATAAACTCTGACCCCGACAACGAGAAGAAAGGCACCCCAGCCTCCCCTGCAATCGCCTTCGCCAGCAGCGTCTTCCCTGTACCCGGAGGGCCGGTTAACAGCACCCCTTTCGGTATCCTCGCACCCACCGCGCCAAATTTCTCGGGAGTCCTTAAAAACTCCACAATCTCTTCGAATTCCATCTTCGCTTCATCGACTCCTGCCACGTCATCGAATGTGATCCCTGTGTTCGGCTCCATCTCGAACTTAGCCTTGCTCCTCCCTAGCCCGAACGGCAGGTTAGGCCCGCCGCCGCCGCGAATGTTGGAAGGCGGCCTTGTTAAAAGGAAAGTTCCTAACAGAATCAACGGAAGAGCCAGGTTGCTTAACAGATCAAGAATGGCGTCTGCGGCGCTCGTCTCAAAGGGGTGGGCCGCGAAGTCCACGTTCTTCTCCTTGAGCTTTCTTACGAGCTCTTGGGGCAATCCGGGGAGCTGGATTTTGACGCGCTGGATTTTGTTCAGCGCGGGATTGAGTATCTCCGCGATTGCGACGGTCCCGTTCTGATATAAATCGACTTTTTTGACGACATCTTGGTCTAAATATTCGAGGAATCTAGAGTAGGACATACGGCTGGATGCGGCCTCGCTCGGGCTCTCTGGCTCCGCGACTGCTCTCCCGGGCGCTGCGATCAGCGCAAGCCCCGGGGAAGTGGTCAGTAGTTTCCGCCGGCTGAATTTGATTTGTTTTTGGGAAGGATTCGTGTCTCTGTGATCGTCGATAGGGAGCCTGCAAATGGGGATGTGAGAAGCCGACACGGCTACAACAGGAGACATTTTACTTGAATGGATTAAATGAAACAGAGGTTGATTTTTGGTGTCGATGATTTTGGAGGGAAGAGTTTGTGTGTGTGCAGAGTGTTTAACTAATTAACGAGAATTTGAATGAGATGTTTCTAGTGAATTTTTGTTAGTACAAGAGTTCGTGAACTTTCCAGAATGGTGGGTGTTGCCATGTGGAATTTGATGTTTGGGGCTTTTGTTGATAGCCACACACTTGGAATTATACTTTCATATTTTGCTAATAGTTTGATTTCATGTAATAATGCTAGACATGTCCAGAAACTTTGGAGTGAAACTAATCTCAGTTACATCTCTAAAGCCAACACTCACAATTTTGTGTGATTTTGTGCGTTACATTTTGTGCGACTTGTAACACATGTTCACTCATATTTCACTAAATTTTTTCAATTTATTTTTTATTATATTTTTTAAAATATGTGCTCAGATAAAATATGACAAAATTTAAAGAATGAGAGAAATGTAACTTAATTAAAATTATTTATTGTTTATGAATTTGTTTAGAGTTAGTCGAGAGTTTCATGGCTATTAAGACTTTCATTGAAAGTAATCAATATTGAAAAATAGAATGGGATGTGATCAATTGTTAATTAATTATCAATTCAAAATTAAGACTAATATTTACCGATTAGATGAGGAGATCTAGTGATTGATATAATGTCAAGTGAATTATATTTTAAATTTAAATAGTTATTAAATAAAATTAAAGGATATTACTGTCAATTCTCTCGTATTAAAATTATCCTAAAATTTTAAATTTACGTACTTTTTCGATTTAAATTATTTTTTAGCAATAAATATATCAAATTAAAGTTAATTTTATAAGAATTCTAACGAGATTTCAATTGCATATGTTCCGACGACGTTCGGATGATGATATTTGATGATTTTTATTTCAGTTTTCTTATATGTTAATAAGCAGATCAACAATATAATGCATTTAAAATTTCAATAAAACTGTGTTGATATTTTCGTGTACTTGCATTGAAATACTCATATCACTGTGTTGATATTTGTAATGCACTATATTGATAT
>JAOWBI010000040.1:3825534-3839978 GCA_028566235.1 Salvia elegans | reverse complement strand
AGTCATGTAGATAAAGAGTTAACGACATCCAAACACATGATACAAATTAAATTCAAATGTGGATGAAACTTTTTGTACTAATTTTTGCAAACTTCAAACATTTTGTACCAACACGAAACAACAGTAATATTTTGTATGAATTGTATACTTACCTGTAAATGTAATAGACATATTACTAAAGTTCCTGCAACTCAATGATATTTGTTCAACAAGAAAATATGCTCACTTTCACCATCACCTTGAGCTTATTTTCTTGCACAATCACTCATGTATGTTCCCTGTAACATATTTAAACCTAATTCAGCAACTTTGATTGTTCTTTCCAGGGAGTGCAACAAGTAGCATATGCTCTAAATGGAGCCTCAAAACTCAATTGAAGATCAGTTTTCGAAGCTGCATCCAACATGGCCGTTGAGCACAAGAATCGCGGTCTTAGGTGGCGGACCAAGTGGCCTATCAGCAGCCTATGCGCTGTCCAAACTCGGCTACAACAACGTCACAGTTCTTGAGAAATACCACACAGTTAGTGGCATGTGTGAGTCGGCAGATATTGAAGGTAATAGTGAAGCTAAGATTCATTCACACATACTATTAGATTAAACATAACTTTCAATGACATACAATGCAGGAAGGTTTTATGATCTTGGAGGGCAGGTCCTCGCAGCCAGCAGCTCCCCGACTATCTTCCATCTGGCGAAAGAAATGGGTTGTCAACTTGAAGAAATGGATTCCCACAAACTGGCCTTAATCGATAGCTACACAGGGAAGTATGAGGACATCCGAGTAGCAGATGACTATGTTTCTGTTATCTCACTAACTCTACAGCTTCAGGTCTGTTTTTCTCTATATTTTACAAAACATCCATTCCTTACACTTCGGTACAAATCTCAGTTCATATCCATGACAGGAGGAAGCCAAGAGATCAGGTCGAATTGGAGTCCACGCAGTGAGCGATTCTGCCTCTGATCTCACACCGGCTTTTCTTGAGAGCCGTGGATTGAAATGTGTTCCAAAATCTGTAGCATATGGATACACTGCTTCTGGATACGGATTTGTTCAAGACATGCCTTATGCATACGTGCATGAATTTACTCGAACGTCTATGGCTGGCAAGATACGACGTTTCAAAGGCGGATA
Organism: Salvia elegans; assembly: GCA_028566235.1. Classification (NCBI taxonomy): domain Eukaryota; kingdom Viridiplantae; phylum Streptophyta; class Magnoliopsida; order Lamiales; family Lamiaceae; genus Salvia; species Salvia elegans. The sequence continues at coordinate 3,838,841 of JAOWBI010000040.1, read as the reverse complement.
CATGAGTTTCTGGCAGAGGATGAGTGAATCTCTTCCAGCACAAGTCCTCTGCAACACTGAGGTAACCTCAATCCGACGCCATTCCTCCATTGTCAATGTCAATGTCAAGCAAAACGGAGAGGCCAAAAGTTTAGAGTTCGACAAGTTGATCGTGTCTGGATCATTTCCGTTAGTTCATGGCAAAACGTATAGATCAACATCAGTCACCCCAACAGGTTTGCAAGGCTTCCTTTTTTGAGTAACCTGCTTTTATTCTTTGATATTAAAGTACCTTTTATCTTTGTAGCTGTTGAACATGACATAATGGACTTCAGTGAGCTCGAAAAGGAGATCTTCGGTAAAGTGCAAACCGTGGATTATTACACAACAGTGATGAAGATTAAAGGGCTCGAACATCTTCCCGTTGGATTCTACTACTTTGGAGAATTCATGGACGATCCTCAAACAATAGGAAATCCTGTAGCAATGCAGAGATTTTACTCCGATACCGACATCTTCCTATTCTGGTCTTACGGCAACTCAGCTGGAGTCATGGGGCAAGAAGTAACGCAGCTAGCTGTTGATGTAGTGAAAAGAATAGGCGGAGAAGTCATTGCCATTGTTCTGCAACGGCGGTTCAACTATTTTCCTCACGTCGAAACCCAAGGTCACTACTTATAGTATGCCATGTTAAATCCAATTACTACAAGCATACTATTAACAAATTCCACCTTGAACACAGATATGAAGAATGGATTCTACGACAAAGTTGAGAATGAACTCCAGGGAGAGCAGAATACATACTACATTGGTGGGCTCATGGCATTTGAGCTCACTGAGAGAAACTCAACTTACGCCATGGCTTTGATCCGTAAGCATTTCGCATGTGACGATCCATTGCCAAGATTTCCATATGTAAAGGTACTTGAGAACTCTTACTTGAACACTGATATTTTATGATGAGACTCAACTTACTTGATACAATGCCTCTAACAGAGATTGCTCTCCGAGAGCTGCATCAAGGTGCCACGGCAGCTAGATGAGTCGATGGGAGTCGAGTTCCCTGATCTTTCAAGCCTTGATGGCTATCTAAAACACTGGGGTACTCATGATATGATCCGAAACAAGACTCTTTACACTTGGATAAATGAAGATGGGAAAGTTTCGGGGCAGAGGAGCTATGCAGAGCAACATGCTAATGCTGCCTTGATAGCAAAGTTGCTTCTGTCAAGCCGCAAACCAGTCATTAAGCCCGGGGACAGAGTCCTCCTCATCCACGTCCCCGGTCTGGATTTCATAGATGCCTTCTTTGGCTGTTTGAGGGCGAGAGTGCTCCCAGTCCCCGTTCTCCCGCCTGATCCACTCCAGAGAAGTGGGCAGGCACTCTTGAAGATAGAGAATGTTGCAAAGTCATGTAATGCAGTTGCTATTCTTTCAACTTTTAGCTACCACACAGCTGTTCGAGCAGGCCTTGTGAAGAACTTGTTGCCATTGTCTCCCTCAAACAGGAAAAGCTCTGGTCGCTGGCCCGATCTCCCGTGGATTCACACTGATTCATGGATAAAGAAATCCAAAGGCATGACTGCTGGAGATTTGGAATCCAGCAGCTCGCCCCAGCCCGGTGACCTGTGTTTCCTTCAGTTCACGTCAGGGTCGACTGGTGATGCAAAGGGAGTGATGATCACTCATGATGGGATCATTCATAATGTGAAGCTGATGCGGAGGAGGTACAAAAGCACGTCCAAAACCGTGCTCGTGAGCTGGCTCCCGCAGTATCATGACATGGGCTTGATAGGTGGGCTTTTCACGGCTTTGGTTAGTGGTGGGACGGCTGTGCTGTTTTCTCCGATGACATTCATCAAGAACCCTCTTTTGTGGCTTGAGATAATTACTAAGTACAAGGGGACTCACAGCGCCGGCCCCAACTTTGCTTTCGAGCTTGTGATCCGGAGGCTGGAGCTCGACAAGAAAAAGGCTTGGGACTATGATCTTTCTTCCATGGTTTTCCTCATGGTTGCTGCCGAACCAGTCAGGCAAAGGACTTTAAGGAGATTTTTGGAGCTCACTACGCCTTACGGCCTTTCTCAATACGTGATGGCTCCTGGGTACGGATTGGCAGAGAACTGCGTGTTTGTCTCGTGTGCGTATGGGGAAGGGAGGCCTATAATGGTGGACTGGCAGGGGAGGGTGAGCTGTGGATATGTTAACCCGAGTGATCCAGATGTCGATATCAGGATCGTGGATCCACAAACTGATACGGAGATTAATGAAATTGGAAAAGAAGGAGAGATATGGATAAGTAGTCCTAGTGCTGGAGTTGGATACTGGGGGAAAGGGGAGTATAGTAAAGAAACATTCAATAATGAACTCTGCAATCATCATGGCAGAATATACACTAGGACCGGGGACTTGGGGCGCGTTATTGATGGACATTTGTTCATCACGGGAAGGATCAAAGATCTCATCATTGTTGCAGGGAGGAACATATACTCAGCTGATGTGGAGAAGACGGTTGAGAGCTCGTGCGACCTTCTCCGCCCTGGGTGTTGTGCTGTCATTGGCGTTCCGGAGGAGATTCTATCAGCAAAGGGGATTTCATTGTCAGAAGGGTCTGATCAGGTTGGGTTAGTCGCCATTGCAGAGGTGAGAGATGCTAAGCCTGTGAACAAGGATGTGGTTGAGCAAATTAAAGTCAAGGTTGCTGAAGAGCATGGTGTCAGTTTAGCTGCTGTCAAGCTGATCAAACCAAGAAGCATCAGCAAAACAACGTCCGGGAAAATTAGGCGATTCGAGTGCCTCAAGCAGTTCACTGAGGAGACACTGAATTTGATTCCTGATCCAATAATTCCGAAGAGATTGCTTACTCGGTCTTATACTACTGGAACGTGCAGGGACGGCCACACGCCTCGCCCCCAACTCAAGGCCATTGCGAGTAATGCTAGACTAAGCTACATAGAAATCTTAGAGTACCTTAAGAGGCTGATTTCGGAGCAAACTGGAATCCCTGGAAGCAGAATCTCCACAACTGCAAACCTCAATACTTATGGGATTGACTCCATTGGTGTGGTGAGGGCAGCTCAAAAGCTCTCTGATTTCCTTGGTGTACCTGTAGGCGCAGTTGACATTTTTACTGCGACTAGCATTGAAGACCTAGCTTCCTTCTCGGAGAATCTCCTCGTCAAGTCAAACCCTCAAGGTATGAGAAACAATGAAGCCTATTCAGAAGTCGAAGATGCCTATGCGTCAGAGGAAATGATCTTACCACAACAAGTTTCCTTCACACACCAGCTGAAGATCATGCTGCTCCAACTTGTTGCACTTGCATATGTGTCTATCTTGCTCATCTTTCCTGCGTATTTGTGCATATCTATATATGCGAAATCGATATCTTTCCACCTCACACCCATGACAACTCCTTGGGCGCCATACATAATTTCAGTAGTGCTTGCGCCTCTTGCTTGGGTATTATGCATACTTGCTACCTGCAGTTGCATTGCTATCTTTGGGAATTCATTTCTTCAACCGAATTATGCATTGCTTCCTAATGCATCAATGTGGTCAGCGGACTACGTGAAATGGTGGGCGCTCTACAAGGCGCAAGAGGTGTCATCCAAAGTATATGCTGTGCACTTGAGAGGAACGCTTCTTTTAAACTACTGGTTTGAGATGTTTGGAGCCAAGATAGGCTCATCAGTAGTCCTCGACACCATTGATATCACAGATCCTGCTCTGCTTTCCATTGGAGATGGAGTTGTGATTGCGGAGGGTGCCTTGCTGCAGAGTCATCAGGTCAGAAACGGAATCCTAAGCTTCAGTCCTATAAGAATTGGGAAGAATTGTTCAATCGGTCCCTACGCGGTCATCAACAAAGGAACACTTGTTAAAGATGGAGCTGAGGTAGCTCCATTGCAAGTCACCCAAGAGGGAAAATTACTCCCTAGATCAAACAAGCCCAACAAGGTAAAAAAGATTATACTCTTTTTGTTAATATTATTAAATAATATAGTTTAATAGGTTATGTTTTTAGGTTGCAGTGCCCATAGAGAGCAGCCACGTCCATCATCTGATGGGTGTATACATGGTTGGCCTCGTAAGCTCTCTGTCCGCAGCCATCGTCTACTGCATCTACGTCTTTGTAGGCCAACAAACACCTAACATGGAACACTTAATGTTCATGTGCATATCAGGGGCTTTCCACTGGTTCCCATTAACCATCGTGGCATACGTTACCGTCATCAATGGCACGTGTTTGAATCCGCTGAGTTTCTCCATTATGGTTGCTGCCGCATACTCAGCTCATGGAGTAGTGCTCAGCTTGGTAACGAGCATCCTAAACCATTCTCTCACTGGAAATGAGAAAACAGAAACTCACATGAAAATGTGGCTTCGGCAGAGATTAATAGTAGCTTGTCATCTTAGATTTGCCAAGCTTCTATCCGGGACAGAAGCTTTCTGCATGTACTTGAGGCTTCTAGGTGCAAAAGTGGGGAGATTTTGCTCCATCAGGGCGATCAACCCTGTATTGGAACCCCAACTTTTGTCGATTGGTGTCGGTGTTCATCTTGGTGACTTTAGCAGGATTGTAACTGGCTTCTATTCTTCCAATGGCTTCACTAGAGGAAATGTGCAAGTGCATGATAATTCTGTTGTCGGAAGCCAAAGCATTATCCTCCCCGGTGCAACAGTCGAGAGACACGTGATTCTTGGTGCTCTTTCAGCTGCTCCCATGAACTCAGTTCTTCAAAGAGGTGGTGTGTACATCGGATCTCAATCACCAATCATGATCAACAACACAATGCATGAGCTGGACGAGCGGATTGAAGAAATGGATGCAAAATACAAGAAGATTGTGGGAAATCTTTCTGCAAACTTGGCTGCTACCACTCTCAAGGTTAGAACAAGATACTTCCATCGAATTGGAGTTAGTGGCAAAGGAGTGCTCAAAATATACGACAAGATTGAAGGACTCCCAAGCCACAAAATCTTCCAATGCGGAAAGACATATCCTATCATAGTTCGTCACAGCAACAGCTTGAGCGCTGACGACGATGCAAGGCTAGATGCGCGTGGCGCGGCTGTTAGAATCCTCTCTGATGAATCTGGTGGCGAAACAACACTCCTGGATTTAACACTTAAAACAGGCAATGCGTTTTATGCGCGCACCATTTCCGACTTTGCTACTTGGCTTGTGTGCGGGTTGCCTGCTAGAGAAGAGCACGTGAAGCGTGCCCCGCACATCAGAGACGCCGTGTGGGCCTCTCTACGCAATGCAGAGACGTTCACTGAGCTGCATTACTACTCCAACATCTGCAGGCTCTTCAGGTTTAACGACGGACAGGAGATGTATGTCAAACTCAAGCTGCGGCCGTTTGATCAGACAATCATGGATGATTCCGGAAAGATTGAGCCGTTAGGAATCCTACCTCCTGAAACAGGAGCGATTCCGAGGGACAGCAACGACAAGCGTCCCTTGCTTTTTTTGGCAGATGATTTCCGGAGACGTGTGAGTTCGCCCGGTGGTGTTCGTTATGTTTTCCAACTGCAACTCCGGCCAGTGCCAGAGGACGCAGTTGCGCAAGACGAGGTCCTCGATTGCACGAAGCCGTGGGACGAGATGGAGTTCCCGTTGATAGACGTCGGAGAGGTGACCATCGATGAGAATCTCACGCCTAAACAATCTGAGGAGCTTGAATTCAATCCTTACCTCAAATGCCATGAAATTGATGTGATCAGAGCAACGTCAGCCTCTCAGAGTGCTTCCATCGATCATGGCCGCTCATTGATCTATGAGATATGCCAGCGGTTGAGAAACAATGAGCCGTTGCCGGAGGCGTGGAGAGCCTTCATCGAGAAGTCGGATGTCAAAGTAGACCTCTCTGGCTGCCCCGTCATGAACCCGAAACAAAACTCATCTGTCTCGACCGAGGTGACGCTTGAGAGAGCTTGGCACGAAACAACATGGTTGATTTTTGGGCAACCAATGTTGCAAACGTTCTTACCTTATTTTCTCTTGGCGTACGTGATCTCGACCCCTCTGAATTGGTTGCTTTTCGCGCACAATAGCTTGAGATATCCTCTGCATTGGTTGTTTCCTCTGTTCTGGATTGTTTCCGGGGTGGCAGTGGCGGTTGCATGTGCGTTGGCAAAATGGATTCTCGTCGGGAGGAAGAAAGATGGAGGGACGGTATTGATTTGGAGTAGAGAAGTGTTCATGGACACGGTATGGCAAGCATTCAAAACGTTAGCGGGTGAGTATTTTGTGGAGACAATGGCCGGTTCAGTGTTTTTCGTTGTGTGGATGAAGCTAATGGGCTCGAAAGTTGATGTGACCGGAGGGGTGTACGTGGACAGCATGGGGGCTGCGCTGAACCCAGAAATGGTTGAGATAGAGGGTGGCGGTTGCGTGGGAAGAGAAGCACTTTTGTTTGGACATATATACGAAGGCGATGGTGGTAAAGTCAAGTTTGGAAAGATTGTGATTGGTGAGGGCGGATTTGTGGGAAGTCGGGCAGTGGCCATGCCAGGAGTTGTGGTGGAAGATGGAGGCAGTCTTGGTGCGCTCTCACTTGCCATGAAGGGGGAACTTGTTAGAATTAAGTCGTAATCTCAATAATCGTCTCGACTTTATGTATGGCTAAATAAATTTATCATTCACCATAACGATTTCAAATAATACCTGCCAAAGATTACTTCTTTTGTTTTTTCATTATTTTTCAAGAGTGAATTCTTCAACATAATATAACAGATTGGTTCTACAAAAGATGAACAATATATGCAGATAATGTTAGGACGTGACAAATATCTAACTTATAACCTACCATTACTCTACTCATAAATATTCAATCCTACAGACCAATCCCATGAAATAATAGTTCTTCCCTTGCAGAGCGAAGCCGCCAATAACTCCATAAAACATATCACTAAGACTCATGGAATAATAGTTTCACGAAAGAAAGGCAGTGCTGTAATGTGACTAATAAAAAAACTGCACTACCACCACAAATAATGTTCAGCAGAATATGTCTAACACACTTTATTCTACCAAAATGATGTGAGATGAATCGGAGGAGGGCGACCAAACTGCACTGCAGAATGTAGCGTTCATCACTCAGGAGAATTCCCTTCGATGCTCCACCAAAAGCTAACTGAAAAACTCTTAGTAAGAGAACGAACATAGTGCCACCACTTTGGAGGGATATACAGCATCTCCCCTTCCTCTAGTATGCAATCCATGAATCCCAAATCCAATATCTTCGGAAACTCTTCTTCATCTATATTGTCCAGATCAACCTTCGGGGCAAAGAAAATAAATACAAGGATTTTAACACTCAACGAAAAAAAATTTACTTTGGAGTAAGCCATCGTTGTATGGTATCAGATCTGCTTGATGAATTAAAATTACATACATGGTAATAATAAAAAAGAGACCCATCCCATAATCAAGTTGTTGCAAACCACATGCGTGTGTTCAGAAGAGAGAGTAACTATTGAGACATAGTACAAGCAAACTACCTGACTGGAATTGCAGAGCATGGTCTCTGTGTGAGGGTAAAGTTCCTCTGACGATGAGGGCGTGTAAAGCCTGATATACTTTTTACCAGCAACCTGATAATGACAAGGCAGAAAACGTTGATCATGAGTTCATGGGAACGAGAAGGAGCAGCAGCAAGATATATTAATAACCATCTCTGGTGGTCAGAAAATATTAGTGAAGTTTGAAATGCCATCAAAAGCTAATGTTAGAAAATAATTGGATCAAGTGTTAGTTGGAAAATCCTGACTTAGCACAAACACATGCAATGCGTAAATCCAAGCCAAGGCCCCGATAACATTACTGCACATCACGGACTTGTTTGCACAAAGAAAATGTACAGTCTAAGTAGCATCTGTGCAGTATAGAACTGCATCTTCCGTACCTGCGCAAGTATATTATGGTGAGGATCATGATGCAAAGGGGTTACTGTCCCAAGTGGACCAAACCAAGCATTAAGTGACTTGATCTCTCCCCCACCAGCAAAACAGTAATCAGGTATAACAATATCCTGCTTTAGTTCTTGTATCTGGCATTTTGATATTGCAAAATTAGAAAATTTTGAGTAAGTTTATTTTTTTAATAAGTCCAAGGATGCAATCATATGCATGCCTGATCAAACAATTGATGTTGTGCTAAATAGGTGGTGCTTGAAGGAGAACAGTGACCAGATTGAATCCTCTCCAGAAACTCAGAGATTGTGATAAGCTCTTGCTTCCAATCTTGGGATAAGTAGTTTCTTCCTACCTGCACAGGTTTTCCATTGTAATAAATGAACTATTCTTCCAAAGCAAAAGTAGAATATTATCATAAGAGTAAACCATTAACAATTGAATTTTCATAAAAAGCAAGTTTTCAAAGTTAAGCCTGAATTATGTCCGTGTGTTGTCCCAACGGAAAAATTACTTCCTTTCCATTAATTCCGTTCAATACACAGCCAAGAAGATTCCTGTTTAGAAAGGAATCTCTTTTCCTCGTAGACAATATATGTCCCAATGTTCTCATCACTTTCAAATTAGTTGAAGTTCGCCATGATCTTATTTGGAAACGCTCAAAACATCGGTGCATTAACAATACTTATACAATAAATTAACAAAATAAGTTTGAAAGACAATATACATTGGTCATTAACTACATTCAGTAGATTATAAATGTGCATTAAGCATTGAGTATAGTATACATATGCCACCAAGCAAAGGATTGGAGATACCTCAACTGGAACAGTACGGAAGCCAGCAACCTTTTTTATGTAATTCATGTCAATCCATCTATCAGTTGCAGGCCAGTGATTCATAGAGCCACTAATTATAACCGGCGAACTAGGGACGAAATGTTCCCGCAAGAATCCTTCCAACGACAGACCACATTTTTTCACAACTGCCTTACTGGAGAGGGACTTGGCAGGTAATAACCTAGTTGCCTGATAGTTCGAATTGATACCACAATTTAGAATTATCTGATAAATTTCCAGTCAGGATTTACCAGATATTTTTTCTCTATATTAGAATGATAATGAAAGAATAGTAAGTGACGGTTGCATCTTTGTAAAATCACGTTTCCTTCACTCAATTTTTTTTTCTCCTTGATGTCTCTCCGCCCCAGTTAGCTAGCTAGAATGTTATTCCTCCCCTCAATTCAATTGACACAGATGATTAATTGGCATCAATTTTCCCCGAATTAGAACAGCAGCTATTCATAAACCCTAGAGAGCTTTTCAATTTCAGCTTCACAATGCCAAAACAAGCACCACGCATCTGTAGCAGCACAATCATCAACAAACTAGAAAAATTGATGATTCCAACGAGAGAGAGATAAACGAACCTCACCTCCGCCAAGTTGAAATCCTCATACCACACAGCCTTCTGGTGATAATCGTCACCGGAATCCCTGTCTCGCAAAGCTAGGGTGGCTTCGCGGATGCAGAGATTCAGGTCATCGCGCAGCGTGAATCCGCCCATGATGAGGCCCATGTCGAGGGCGCGGAGGGCCTGGTGGAGATCGCCGGAGCGGAAATGGCATTTGGCGACGTGGAGGCAGGCGATTGCGTAGGCGTCCCGCCAAATGGGGACGACGGAGTGCCAGGGCCCCGAGTGGAGCTGCTCCCAGGCCAGTTCCCTGGCGGCCTCCGCCGCGCGCGTGTCACCGGCGGCGGCGCGGGTAGCGATGGAGGTGAAGGCGTAGCCGCCTTGTTGTGTTATTTGGTGCAAAAGCGAGGGGAGTTGGGAGTCGAGGATTGGGGTGTCCAGGGACATGAGAATTGGTACACAGAGAGAACGGTGAGAGATATTTTAAGGGAAAAGTGCAGTGAGATGGCTAAATATCTTAGGGGGAAAGATCAATGCCACTATTTTACTCTAGAACATTCATAAATACAAGTACTACTACTAATCTAAGAAAATAGATTGTTCATTTCAACAAAATTCTTTTCCTCTGTTTATACCTATCTAATTTTTTATCTTTTCTCTATCTCTACTGTTTTATTCATAATTAAAACATAATTATACATTGAACATTCTTTACTCTTCTATTTATATATTTTCAACAAACAATGTTTTATTATTTAGCTAGTAGTATTATTTTAATACGTGCAGTATATATTAATAACCGTGTCATTTACTATCAAAACTATTAATAATATAGTGTAGGATAAACTAGAGAATTTTAGTACACAATTAAACCAAAAAATAAAGATGTTCACACAAAGTGAACCAAGATGGGACTAAGGAACATTTTTTTGGATCTTAGATTTTCTTCCCAATCAATGAAACCAACACTTGACAACATTGACCAAATCAACTTACTCATGCATAAAACTAACTTTGATATCACTCAATATTATATGAAATATATAAACTATAAGAGATAAAATTGATAAATATAGTAAATTACAACCTAAATGGGAGGAAAGGAAACTGTCAAAGTATATTACAAACATGTCTAAGGTAAATGAAATCCTAATATGCTATATATACATGAGAGAGAACAGTAGAGGAAAAAACACATTTTGGGACAATTCAACCCCTATGCGCATCTCACTCGGCCAGGTGGCTCGTGGCAGCGAGTCAACCGCCTAGGTCGAACTTTCTGTTGATCACCACCAACCACTCAACCATGTGGCTTTATGCCATAGTCCAATGACTCCAGCTTGGCTCACCAGGTTGGATGGATGAGCCTCTTGGCTCCCACCCCGCTGGTTATTCTCTCTCGACTTTGTTCTTTTAGTCATTTCCTCTTCATCGTTTTCGTTACTTTGTCCTCAATCAATCCACGGACCTCTGATGACATCGAACCTGATGTCGTACATCCGTATTTGCATCATGTTGTTACATGAATTACTAACATAAACATTCACAACTCATACCATTTACTAAACGGCAAAAGAAAACAGATCTTAATATTGCAGATTTTGGTCTGAGCTTATTCCAAAACTATAATACTAGGGAAAAAAGAAGAAATCAAAAAGCAAAATGGGACATGAGACAATTATAATCAAACAACTGGTTTATATGTACAAAGAACCTTACATCTAAGCACTTGATGATGGTGCATATAGAACCCCGGCATCACCATCATCTTCACCCGGCTCGGCCTCTGCTTACTCCCGAAAACATCTTCCATGAACCGCGCCTCGAACGCCTTGTTCTCCTCCACTCTCAGAATCCCCACCGCCGGATTGAACGAGAACGCAAGCAGATGGAGCAGCCAGATGCACTTGGCAGCCACGAAGAACGCCTGAAGGAGCTGCTCCGGCCACGGCCTCATCCACCCCAACGCCACAATGATCCCACTCATCTTCTGATCACAAAATCGACTGAACTCGTCACTATAATACTTCGTCCCTTTCCTCAAAACTTCGTTCCAGCTCAAGTTTCTCAGCGCCACGAACAACTGGAAACGCGCCTGGCACTCCTGCTGCCGGTCCAGGAGCTTTGGCGCTCCGTTTTTCTGGAACACACAGTTCTCGAAGTCCTGGTACATCGACAGGTTTATGATGGCCTCCAAATGGTACACAACTGCTTTGGAGTATTTTGCGTTTAGCGAGAGCTTCGAGTTTAGACTTTCAAGCAGAGTGCCATCAGTTTCCTCAATCTGCGCAAGGAGGGTCTTGCAGAACTGCTTCACCGAGAGCCTCGCCTCGGACACCATCTGCAAGAACCCCTCCACCATCACCTCACCGCTCACCGGCATTGCACTCTCTGTATTCGGAAGCGCCACGAGTTTCTCTTTCTCACCGGGCTTGGCCTGTCTCAAGGCCTTCTTCATCTCCTCGCAGTAGGTCTCTAAATACTCGAGCTTCTGCCCGAGTTCCCCAAGCGATCTCTTCATATCCGCGGCCTCAACCAGGGCCGCGTCTCTCCTCTCGTGCGCCTCATGTAGCTCCCTCCTCAACGCCTCCATCGACAGGACGCCCAAGTCGCTGAGCATTTGGGATACCTCCTCGGGCTGTGACAGCACGGGCGAGTTCTTCTTCTTGAGCTTCGGAAACAGCCAGGACAGGCTGAGGCCTTTGTGCTTGGGGTTCGGGTGGAGAGACGAGTGTGAGTCTGTCAGTGGCACGACGATGTTGGACTTCCGGCTGCTCTTCATCGGGCCGTCCACGTCGTCTGAGACTAGCGGCTTGAATTTGTTGCAAGATGAGACGGATTCGATGTCTCCTAGACTGGTCCTCCTGGACTTGGAGTGGTCGGGTAGAGTGACAAGGTTGGAACGGGAACATACGATGGAGTTATCGTCGTTGGCTCCGCGTAAATAGCCTTTCCTTGAAGAAGCATTTACAGTTCTGCAATCTGATAGGATGGGTTGGTTGTGGTTTCTGGCGTCCAAGTTGTATTCCTTCCAGCTTTCCGGAAGACTTTGCCCGTACCCTTCCAGTGCTTCGTCTTCGTAGCTCTGTTAACGGATTCACCATCAAGCAAAGCTCAGATTGATTAAACACGATGAGACAAGTAACTAGTAAGTTTCCAATAGGACTCACAAGAGTTTTATGCATCTACCAACATTACATGAAATAAGCTGAACATGCCACAAATATAGGCAACAACTATTTATCATATACAGTCACTAGAGAACAACTAAATGGTTAGTACCTTCCGTCTCACTCAAGAAGTCCACATTTTCTTTTAGTCTGTCCACTTTCTATATTTAGAAATAAATATCTTTCTCATCTTTTCTCATTAAAATATTTTACTAATTTTTTCTCTCTACTTCATTTAACAACTCTTTGCCTAAAATCCAGTGTCACTCAAGAACATGGACATCTTGAGTGGGACAGAGGGAGTATATATTTTCTAAAATTAGTTTCTTTTATGTACTGCAATTTTGAGTTGTGTAGAGGTAATATTGGCCAATGAAACAAAAGTAACTATAACACCCTATAGATATATATCATAGTCTTAGAGTGGGTCGCCGACTACTGACCTAGTCAAGCAGTGTATAGTGTATCAATATATCTGGACTAAAGCTAAAAAAATGAACGACCCATCAGAATATGTGTGCTTTAAATTTGAGTTAGTTTAATAGAGGAGGCTAGTCCAACCCCTTCAAGATTCAGCTCGAAGAATTTTAGGAAGAGATGAATCAAAAATAACTATAATAATACTATCTTATTATCCCTCTGTCCCTTAAAAATATGCACTCTTTCCTTTTTAGTTCGTCCCACAAAAATATACACTTTTTAATTTTGGAAAGTCTTTTCTTTCTAATGGGGTGGGACTCATTCCCCACTAACAATACTTTATTTACTTTTTCTCTCTACCTCTCTTATTTGACCAATTTTACATCAAAATCTGCATCGTTC
>JAOWBI010000040.1:3742909-3753092 GCA_028566235.1 Salvia elegans | reverse complement strand
TTTTTGCTTCCTAATTGAAGACACAATAAAATGCTTTTATATATATATATATATATATATATATATATATATATACTACAAAATTGGGAATTGAAACCATAAACATAAATCTAAAAAAATTGATTTCTGATGAGAAAGATTGACTGATATCACTACTATTTGATGTAAAAAAAATCAAAAAAAAAAAAAAAAGACGGTCGAAAAACGGCTATATTTTGGGAATCCGAAAATATTTTTTTTTATTTTTCTAATAATTTTTAATTTTTTATGAATTTGTTTTAAAAAAACAAATTTAACGGGATAAAAACACGCCCAATTGCGCATGGGCGATTGGGCATTACCACCCGATGGAACGCTGCCACTTCACCCTACTCTTCGGCACGGTGGTGCTCTTCTGCAAGAGCACATCTGTGCCGACGGCAAGAGCGCAGCGGCGAGCACGGCGCCAGCTCTTGCAGAAGAACACCGCTGCGGATACTCTTATAGATAGTCATAAAACTTTTTAAATAGTCCCTGAACTATGAACTGATATCAATTTTGGTCTATAATGTTTAAAAACATCATTTAAGGTCCTTTAACTTTAATTTAATATTGTTTGAATTACATTTTTACTATTTAGAACTTTTTTTTAGACAAAAGTACTCTCAAAGCCATGGAGGGCATTTCAGTCAATTTACTATCTGTTCTTCGTTTAATATAGATGTAACGTTTTTTGTCCCTGGGCTATAGTTTAGCATCAATTTTGGTCCGTAAAATTTAAAATATCTTCTGAAGTCTTTTAACTTGGATTTAATATCTTCTAAATTTTTTCACTGTTTGGATGTAATTTTTGGGCAAAACTACCCTTAAGTCCTTGAAGGACATTCTAGAATATTTTATATATGCATATATGCTATCGTTTCATAAAAAATGAATGATTCCGTGCAACGCAATTTGAACGATCTTTGGTTGATTCCTCGTTTACTGCTCAAAGGGTCAGTAATAGGTAGGGATGACGGCATTTGAACCTATGAGATTTTGTAGCCAAAACAGACGCACTACCAAGTTGCACCACATCCCTTCATTTATTTATTGTTAGATTGCGACTATCATTATTTAATAATCTTAATATTGTGTACAAACTCATTCCACATCGGGAGTCTGAGGGAAGTTGGTAGGTGTATATAATTTTTGTCCATACCTAATTAGTTTGAGGTCTTTTGAGAGTGACCCAAAAAACAAATCCGTGCAAGCTTGACCCAAAGTGGATAGTATCAAACTGCTGTTGCAGTTAACAATCCGAATAAGTGGTATCAGAGCCAGGACGAGTGGGGCCCAAGATGACTCAAGTTCGAGCGGGCCCGTAATGTCTCGATGTGTCGAATGCCTCTGTCTGTTCCCGATGTCATCTGGTTTGAGGGGGAGGTTTGTTGAGTACAAACCCATCTCACATCAGGAGTCTAACGGAAGTAAGAAGGTGTGTATAATTCTTGTCCAACCCCAATTAGTTTGAGGAATTTTGAAAATGACCTAAAAACAAATCCGTGCAGACTTGATCAAAAGCGGACAATGTCAAACTACTGCCAACAATTTTTTTTTTTTTTACATAAATTTACGATAAAATTAGGAAACAAAAAAAATAGACAAGTGAGAATGAATAGGAAAACAACAAAACTATATGAATAGGAAAACAACAAAACTATGAATATTCATAGATTTGCAAAGGTCATTTTTCAGGAATCTTAAATTAATATTTTTATATAAATTACGGTAAAATTATAAAAGCAAGGAGACAATAGTCAATAAATATAGAGATTACAAATTTATATAAATAAAGTGGAGTATATACAAGGGAAACAGAAATACTACTAGCAAATTAACAGTAAAAGTTTATATAAAATGGAAAACCATAATTTCACACAACCGCTGGGACAGACTGAAACACAGATAGGCAGAGGCGCCAGCCATCTGCGCTACAGTGACAAGATTTAGTTGAAGAAATGTGAATTTACATTATAGAAAGAGAAAAAGGTTACAAATGTGGATATGAGTATTCACTATTGATTAATGTTCAATTTATTCTCATGAAACTTTAGAGAAATATAATTTATTTCAACTCATCCCTATATCAACTCAAGAATGTATATTGAAGTAGACTGTGTATGATTCATCCATAAGGCTAAGCAACGGAGAAAGAAGGAAATTCCTGTTCATCCCTTTTGCCACAAAACTGATAGGATGATACTCATTGAATCCATTTCTAAGAGTGAAGCTTGCAGCCTCTTTGAATCCATCATCTGCTGATGATCCTGAGCTGTTGCAGCTGAGCTTGATGCTGCTCTTATCACTACCGCTGCATACGTAGCAGCCTTTCCGATTCTCAGACTCCATCGACACGCTTGTATTCTTCCCATCAAGCCCCTTCACGAGGCGAAAAACCGCTCCATCGGCCTCAGCTGAGTGGGATACTACTCCTAGGGGCTTCCCTTCGCCATGATGCGCGACGGCCATGCCAGGGAGATCAAACGGCTCTAGCACGACCATCTTGTCAATAGCATCCCACGGCCCTGTGAGGTCTTCATGAGCATCCGCGTCTTTTAAAATGAGGCGGAAAGTTGAGCTAACAGCAGCGTCTGTCCCGGCCTCAGGCACGCTTGCCATCTTTAACGTGCTGTTTGTGTTTGAGACGAAGAGTATCGCTGCCTCGGGTCCTTGAGACAGAGAGATCAGCTGAGAGTTGTACTTGGATGATGGGAGTGGAGTTAGCCACTCTGAAAAAGAAGTGGCTGATTTTGCATTGATGTCCCAGTCTCTCTGTGTGAGCCCGGCAAGGAGGTAGGGGCCGTAGAATATTGCCTGAAGTGACGCGTATTCTTGCCTGTCATCTAAATACCATCAAGAATCCTTGTTAGCAATGACACAACGGTGGATGTCAAAACTATGCTTGGTGTGTATATTTGTGTATACCTTTGATTGCCTCCGTCCGAAGACTTATAAGAAGTTCGATAGTAATACTATCGCCGCGGCTCCAGCTTCTCGAGACTGATAGAAAACTGCCTGCATTCAGCAATGAAAAAGAAAAAATTGCTTTAGTTGTCAAGTATATAGCTGTTGGAGCCTAAATGAATCTCACCAGGAGATGGTAGGGGCAGATTTTGGCCGTTGAGTGTCGCCTTTGCGCCTTTAGAATATGTCCAGAGAGGTATTCGGAAGTTCAAAGTAGATGTTCCGCTTGCAGTTTGCTGCAAAAACAAGTGAAACGAGGCCTATTTTTTCAGTCGAATTCGACTAACAATGCAAACCTTTTCTGGTCTACATTCCTTGTCATCAGAAACGTTGACGTAGGGGTGAGATGTAGTACCTCTTTTGAGGAGGTGAACGTAAATGAGATCTGAAGGCGTGGATCCCATGAAGCGATTTGCTCTACTTGCTGGTTCAGGATGATGTTTCCAGATTTCCAGTTCAGAGAGCTACTTATGTATTGTATTATGTAAAGAGTTGGAGTGTTTCCACCCTCCTCAAAGTATATTGAATCTCCCAATTTTGAGAAGGATTCAATGCCTATTGCCAGGAAAGAACATGATAAAAAGTTGGTAAAATAAATCAAGCTTCACATCACAAGAAAAGGTTGTTGTACCTGTGCCGTAGCAGCACCAGAAAGAGTCGAATTTCGTTCCCCACTTGTGGTAGGAGTGAGCCTTGGAGGTACCAGGGCCTAAGGGCAGCATGTAGATCATGACTCCAGGCTCAGTCCCTCTTTGGATACTCAACACACCGTTTGTTAGAGCCCGCTCGTAGTAATCTGCATATGCCATCTCCTTTGTCCATCTGAACAGGTTCCGCGAAACCTGAACGTTCCCACAATCACCATTCAGTCACCTATATACATCACACCACTAAGTAGAGAACACACCTTCAGCATGTTGTAAGTCGTGCAAGATTCCTCGTTCTCCGTCTGCAACGTACCAGCTAGACGCTTCGGGTCAGACCTACATAGAATCGGATCAGGCTGTTTGTCATCTTAGTTAGGGACACAATAAAGGAGCATTCAATCTACGGTACATTATAGCTTGGATTTCTGATTTACGTACCAGAACTCTGACACAGACGTTCCTCCTGTGGCGTATGTATGAGACGAGTTGACAGTATCCATGAAGAATGTTCCTATTTCCTGACAGACACAAGTTATTGATAACCTCACTGTTTTTTAAGGTACAATACAATACAATAGCATTGTGTCGAAATTTTGTGTAATACTACCTTGTATAACTGATCGCCTGTGAGTTCATACCGCATTTGAGATCCAACAACCACCGGAATGTGAGTGTTAGCATGAAAACCGGACAAGCTATCAGCCTAAAATAGATAACAAGACAGGAAAAGCATCAAGAACATGATGACTAAAAATGCACATTAATCATAAAAATGGAGTGTTACCTTAATAGCTAGCATTCCTAGAAAGCATGGCTTATCAAACAGATGGCCTAATGTCAAATGCTTCTGATCACCCTGCCAAACACCATATACCAGAAATTGATGTTAATTTTCCATGTAAACACACGATCTTTTAGAGAGGCGAATTGAGCTAACCGTGATGTTGTACAATCGGTAAAGAGCATCATTCATTCCTCCAGTTTCTTCATTCAACGATGTCCAATGCCTCTCGATCGTGTACTTGGCTATCACGTTCTGCACTCGGTTGTAGAAGTAATCCACCATCCATACACTCATCTTCAATGCTTGTTCGTTGCCTGCCAAAACGTACTGATCCAAAAGCCCTGCCAATATCTACCAAACTTCCCATCTATCAATCTCAATTACACAAGACTTTCCAAAACTCAAAACCCGAAACTTGCACAAGACAGGTAAAGACGACTCCAGACCTTGTGGATGGTGTAATAGGGCGCCCAAACGGGCTTTATAGCCTCAAAGCGGTCGAAAAATTCCGAGGGGAACGCTGAAAGATAGCCGGTTCCCATCTTCTGCTGACATGCTGATAGAGCTGAAACTACAGCATTCATCTTCTGTTTCAGGCTCTCGTTGTGAGTACTCGCCCACATTTGCGCGCATGCACTCAAATAGTGCCCTTCAATCAATCAACCAATGCCTTATATACATAAAATTGTACAATCAAATCAAACAAAACAGAGTACTCTGTTTACGAATGATGCCTACCGACAAAGTGGCCGCGAAGCTCCATGTCCGGGGACTCCCAGCCACCATAGGGGCTGCCGGGAGTGTCCAACGCTGCAGTCTTACGAAAGCTCCATACGAGCCTATCGACATCCAAGAGGAGCAAGTAGTCTAGATTAGTCTGCTGAGCCCTCCCATGCATGGATTTCGGGTCCAATCTGACATCGTGCAACGACACCTCACTCAGCAGGCCTTTGGCTCCCCCCGAGTTCTTGATTTTCCGATACACGACGCCCCAGCTGTGCTCGTCCTCCTCCTGCAGCATCTTCCTCGGAAACAGGCTCGACCACACGGAATCATCTGTGGGCGTGACATGGTGCGAGAGCATCTCGTGCTTCCACGTCTCGTTCTTCGATGTCAGCAGTTGGTATCTCAGAGTGTGAGATTGAGTTGGAATGTTGGTGCACTCTTTGCAAAAAATGTATCCGCATATTTGCAAGATCAACAACACTTCAAGAAGAATTAAATAAATCTTCATCTCCTATGTTCATGTAGTGTGAAGTGAGGATCCAAGATCTATGGATAAAATGAGCAAATTCAACAAGAAATGAAATCCATAGCCATAGTAGCAAAGCAATGGTGGAGTTTCCCACACTAGAAAGAAAGATTAATGCACACCTAAAACATATAAAGATATTTATTCATACATATTAAAGTGAAACAAGTGGTACGAGATTAATTGCGTGCAGCAACTCTACCTGCAATCTTATGCAAAATTTGAGAGAATTGCTTTATAAGAATCAACGGGTGGGATGTCATTTTCTTCAAGGGTATATTTTACAATATCAGCCATGAATTCTTTGAAATAAATTCTCATCTATTCTGAACTTGTACGTTTCTCAACTAATATTTAATTTTTACTCCCTCCGTCCCTTAAATATTGTCACAGTTTGACCGGATACGAGTTTTAAGAAATGTAATGTAAAGTGAGTTGAAAAGATGGTAGGATGTGAGTCCTATTTTTAAAGTATTAGTTTTATAATAAAATGTGAGTGGTAGTAAGTTAGTGGAATATGAGGTCAATTACAAGAATGATAAAAAGTAAAATGTGATAAATTTTATGGGACGTACGGAAATGGAAAAATGTGACAAAATTTTTGGGATTGAAGGAGTATATTATATCCTTTGAGTTATGGTTTCACTCGAAGAAATCCCAATGTGATTTGAGACTAGGGTTGTTTTGATAGACTTATTAAAGTCCACCTTGTTTTATCACAAATATAAAGTGTTTTGGTGACATTCTAGACATGGTACATCATTAATTGCTTTCAAACTTCCATAAATTATGGAAAATAAGGTTATATTCTCTAAGACTGTCGTTAATATGAGAACTGGAAGCATATCAATTTACTGATTTTTTAATATTGGTAACATAAAAAAACATACTCCCTCTATCCCATAAAAATATGTGCACTTTCCATTTTTATCCGTCCCATACAAATATGTGCATTCCATTTTCGGAAAGTTATATTAATTAAATAAAGTAGGTCCTATACTATCTACTAACTTTACTTTAACTACCATTCTACTTCTCTCTCTTATGTTACCATACCATTATCCTCTTCTCTCTTACTTTACCAATTTTGTCTTAATTCTCGTGTCATATCCAATGCCCATATTTTTATAGGACGGAGGGAGTATTAGTTGTATACTCATTATTAGTTCGATGAATCATGAATATCATTAGAAATTTGTAATATTGAAAATGATATGTTATGTGATTTCAATTCATATTCATGTATTAGTGAATTGATATTGTTCTTGTTTCTCATTTTAATGTTTTTATCATTTTATCACAACTCATGGTATATAGCATCTTATAATTGAACCCATGGAAAAAGATTTTAGCCGTTTTAACATCCAAATTTCACTTATAATTTACAAGCTATTAAGAGATTAGATAGATCGCATATCAGTACAAATTTCCACAAAATAAAAGTAATGGCATAGCACAAAACAAAACTATGTAAGAATCTTTTGTTATCCTTATTCTTTATTGTACTCAAGCCTAAGCCTTAACTCTAGCTGGCCTAATGATAATAAGAGCTATTATGACAGGGATAGACGATCTCACATGTCAATTATTCACCAGAAGAAATCATTGTCTGAATTAAAATATTTTTAAAATAAATGAAAACTATTAATATATATATGTATAAAATAAATTGTTATACCAACAAACTATGTAAATTGAAAGTGAGGGATATCTAATTGGCGTATCACACCGGCACATTAGATAGGATATTTTTGAAGCATTAATTATTATATGATTTTTATGTGGGCATACATTATTTCTCTGGTAGAGAGCCTCTGATGAATATATTTGGATGTTTGTGGAAATATAATATAATGCAGAAAAGTGTTGGGATTTTTAATGAAGAGATTTATATAATAGTGGTGGGATTGAATTTCAATCGTATGGTTAGAAAGCCAATGGATTGATATAGTTTTCTGAGACTGAGAGGCGACAGCAGAATATATTTGTTTGCTTGCTTGCTTTTTTATGCCATCTTGTGACGATATTTTCCACCCGTGACTCCAACCATTTGTAATCTTCTTCACAGTCCGAATCCACGCAGTTAGCTAACGAAAACAGTAGGCAATAGTGGTCAAACCAGGATTTTATCGGGTCAGGGTCAGCCAGCGAGTTTTGGGCCAACCCTACTCGGGTTGCGGATCGGATGCGGGCTAATTGAGTTGTATTTTTTCGGGTTATAAAAGTTCAGCCCTAATCCTGAAAGCTTGGGTTTCGGGCTAGCCTAACAGGTTAATTGGGTTGCTACCGATAAAATTAACATGCGACAATCCCATAAATAATGATGAAAACTAGTTATACATATAAAATGTAAAATTTTAATTATGATAAATTTGTGATATATGCTTAAACTCAAACATAAATATGATTTAATACTAATATTTGAGATTTGTGCAACATGAAACATAAACATTTTTCGAGAAATTTTAAAGCGTGTTTTAGAAATTTAAATATTTTTTTAGTGAATTTGAAGTTTCTAATTTATTTATATCATATTATAATAATAAAAATTTAACATATAATTTGTATATTTAAATTTAATTGAAAGTTATTTTTTTAGTTATCTATATTATAAAAATAATCAATGAAGTGTTGAATTAGGAGTCAAACAGTCAAACAAATAGAACAATAGAAATTTTATCGGGTTTTTGGGACAGCCCATCGGATTTTCGGGTGTGACTTTAACGGGTTGCAGGTTAATCGAGTGCAGGCTAATCGGGTTGTAATTATAGTGGATTAGAACTTTCCAACCATAACGCTATACATTTGGTGGGCTGTTCGAGCCAGCCCACGAGTTGCGTGTAGACATGCACAAACCGAACTGAACCGGCGGTTAAACCCCGGTTCGTAGCCCGGAACTGGAACCAGCGCGGCGGTTCGAACTGCCTGACGGTTCGGTAGTTCAGACGGTTCGGTTCAGGTTCAAGAATTTGAAAAACCGGAACCGCCTGTTCAAAATCGCCGGTTTGAACCGGGAGTTCAACGGTTCAAGTAGGTTTTCCAGCTAGGTCCTAGGCTTTTAAGGTGTAGTGTTGTTGAAAAGTGGTTAGAAACCGCCGGTTTCCATCAGAAACCGTGGACTGAACCGTCAGTTCCGACGGTAAACTGACCAAAATTTCAAATTTTCAATTTTTCTCCTGACTCTTATAGATACCCCCTTCCCTATAATTTCTACTCATCCTATTCTTGTATTGAGAAGGATTTCTCTTCTCAATCTCTATTTTGTACTCTCATTCTCATACTTCAATTTCAGTATGTCTTCTTCATGTGATGAGGACATGCATCCCCCTCCTCTACCTGCACTACAAAGTAGTAAAAAGTCTAAGTTATCTTCAACTATGTCTATATTTGTTAAACATTACAAGAAGGTCTCAATAGTGTCTAGTAGTGTTGATCTGCTATCTCAAGAGATGACATTAGAGTTTAATGCATGTTGTAACTATTGTAACAAATGATGGTGGGGGATATCGTACTCTGATCCGTCATACGAAGACAATTCATTCGATTGAATATGGGCATGCCCCTACCACCATCTAGATAAGTTAGGTAAAAGAACTACATGAGCTTTAATTCCCCAATGCAATTGAGCATCGAGGATATATAGACACCTCAACTTAAATTTTAAATTTAAGTTGAGCTCAAGTCCTTTTTCCTTTTTCTCATTTTTTTTATTGTTTCAACTTTAAAAATATGCAAATATAATTAAAAATGAGACTTCTAATGGGGACCGGAGGGGGTAGTAATCAAGCACTCTACACATTTATAATATAATGTGATACAAAAAAATCTCATATAATTAAGGAAACAAATCAAATCTAAGTAAACTAATTAAATCAAATCCCAACTAATACTCCATTCGTTTCATGTTAGTTGAGTCATTTTTTATTTTGAGAATTTCCAATATAATTGAGTAGTTTCTAATTTTTGGCAAAAAAGTACTCCCTCTAGTTCCTCATAGTCGAGTCATTTTTCTATTTCAGGAAGTTCCCTCATAGTTGAGTCATTTCCGTATACAGTAACACTTTTTCTCACTCTTACTTTACTCTCTCTTACTTTATTCACTGTTTAGTTTATTGAATCTATATATTTAACACACTCAACATCCATTTCTTAAACTTGGTGTCGAAAACTTCCGCCTCAACTATGAGGGAATGGAGGTAGTAATCATCATCTCTTACTTTATTCTTTCTTACTTTATTCACCATCCACTTAACACGTTATTCTTAATCTTCGTGCTGAAAAGAAGTACCTCAATTAACAAAAAACGAATGGAGTATTCTAGATTAATGGAGTAAAATTAGATAAGATGGATCAACTATTCATAGCAACTCCTCTCTGCGGTTGAAATACACCTTATCTTCAAAGTGTAAATCAGAAAAACTGCTTTCGTCTATGTCGACTTTCGCATCAAAACCACTTCTATAATGATTACTCCCTCTGTCCACGAATACACAGACAAGTTTGACCGGATACGGA
>JAOWBI010000040.1:2790988-2801389 GCA_028566235.1 Salvia elegans | reverse complement strand
GAACCGGCCCGGAACCGCCGGTTAACCGCCGAAAACCGGCGGTTTTGAACCGTCCGCCGAACCGGCGGTTTTTGAACTGGAACCGGAACCGCCGGAAAGCTTGGCGGGCCGGTTCAGGTTCATGCATTTCGTGAACCGTGAACCGCCGGTTCCGAACCGGAACCGGCGGTTTACGACCCGTGTGCACACAGTCATACTTTTAGACTACTATGTTAGCATTGCTCATTGTGCACACATTATTTCGAAAAAGAAAAGAGAAAAGAAACACACTCACTCTGTTTATGGCATGCCTTCTTTATATTTTAGAGTTAATAGCCCATTCATTAACTTGGGCCGAAGCTGAGGATTTTATTGTTAAGAAAAAACAATTAAAAGCGAATTTTCAAATTAATCCAATTGAATAATTGGACTAAGATCTTCCCCGATATTTCATGAACCATAGTTTTTATAAAAAAAATATATATATAATATAGTAGTAATTCGGTCCACTTTCTAGATTTAAAAAAATTTTCATACATCGTACAAAGATGGAAATAACTTTATACAATTATATAACACTATTTTAGTTACTTTTCTTTTTTCGCTTTATTATTTTATAATTTTTTATAGTATTTATATATGGGTCTTTCTTATTTTATAATTTTTTATAGTATTCATATATGGGCTGTCCTCAAAGTTTATAATTTTAAGAAACGAAGAAAGCAGAGATAAATACATATAAAGTAAAACAGTACTCTCAATATACAGAGTAAATGCAACATTTTCCTTTTTAATTTGTCACACAAAAAATATTATATTTTTATTTTTGAAAAAGTCATCTCTCATGTCAATATATAAAAATATAGCTGTATTTTCTTTTGCACTTAACACACAAATTAATGCTACTCACTACTCCCTCTGTCTGCGAATAGGAGTCTCATTTCTATCCGATATGGATTTTAATAAATATGAAGAAAAGTGATTGGAGGAAAGTTAGTGAATATGAGTCTCACTTATATATATTATTTTTAAATGATATGTGAGGGGAATAAATTGGCGGAATGTGGGATCACTTTACCATTTATGATAGTTATGAACAGCAACTCCTATTCGCGGATAGACCAAAATGAAAAAACGGAATTCCTATTTTCTATGGGGAGTATATCCCATAAAAATAGTCTTTCTTTCCCATTTTCGACGTTTCCCCATTCCCTTCGTGGAACAGAATATAGTACATCTGTCAAAGCATCTCAAACTCGCAGTAAAACAATGGTTTCATTCCGATTCCCCTTCTCGCTTGCTCCGCCCCTCTCCAATGCCTCGCCGCGGCACTTCTCCGTCGCAATCGCCGCCTCCGCCGCCGCCCTATCGATCACCGGAGCCGCCATTGCCATCTCACAGAACCCCGACAACTCCCTTGTTCGAACCGCACTCAATTGCTTGGTTTCCAACAGAGGTCTCTGGGGATCTCTCTCCCTCTCCGAAAACTCCTCTCCCGTCGCTGAGCCCAGGACCGGAGCCTCATTTCCTTCTGTCATCAGAGATTCCCACCGCCTTCTCGGAATCGGCCTCCGGAGAAAAGCCGTTCTAGGGCTGAAAAACATCGATGTCTACGCTTTTGGTACTGCATTTCCATCTCTCATTCACCTCGATTATTCTTCCAATTACTGATTGTATGCATCGCATTATGAAATTCGCTATAATTTGAATTGTTTATTCAGGTTTCCAATTGGAATTGAAAATTGAAATAGTGTAATTTCTTAATTGGATGACAATACTGATTTAGGGCAATTTTCGGCTCTGTTGTTGCCTTGTTTATAGGTGTATATGCTGATGATGCTGATGTAAACAAGTTTCTTAGTGAGAAATATAGAGATGTATCTGCTACTGAATTGAAGGGAAATGACAAGTTGAAGGAGGATCTTATGGAGTGTGATGTTGGCATGACTATCAGGCTGCAGATTGTGTACGGACGATTGAGCATTCGTTCTGTTCGTAGTGCTTTTGAAGACTCGGTAGGCAGCAGATTACATAAGTTTGGCGGATCAGACACGAAAGAATTGCTACAAAGGTTACCGACTGTTTTCATCTACTAGTTTTGTTCGTTGATTTTTAAAGTAGGGTATTTATTTGTGTGTTTAATATGTTTGTCGCCTCACTTAGAACTGATTTAGATTGATCTTCTGCGTAGGATAAGTTTGCCTTAGGATCGATCATGTTGGAGTTGTGCTTGCATTGCAGCAGCTTATTCCAATCTTTATTTTCAACCACATAGATTAAGAACAATGGTTGTGTTTAATCTGCAGATTCACTGCTCAATTCAAAGATGAATATAAATTACCCAAAGGCTCCATTATTGACCTGTCGAGGGAGCGGGGCTATGTTCTTCGCACAACTAGTAAGATACTATATAGATTTCTTTAATGTGATTTTCACAAAATAATCTCTTAAAAGTCCTGGTAACATGGTTCTGTTGTTTTCATGTGTGCAGTTGATGGGAAGGAGGCTGGATGCATCCAGAGCAAGCTCTTGTGTCGTTCAATCCTGGATCTGTACATTGGTGATGAACCATTTGATCGAAAAGCCAAAGAAGATGTAGAAGTGAGCTTGGCTTCTCTCTTGGGAAAATAGATGATATTGGTCTCAAGTCTAATTCACAGTTTGGGAAGATAAGAATGCTGCATATTTATTACTCTATGTATGTCGAGTGATCTCCGGTTATCGTGAAAAGAAAGAAGGGGAGCAATGGCAGGTTTGAACTTCCCAAAAAAGCCATCTCTGTTGATGGATGTAGTTGTAGAATAAATTCTCATGGTTAGAATTGGAAGGGATGTGGCAGATTTTATTGCTATATTTGTTCTTTCTGATGAAGGTTAATTTAGTATGTTTTGGGTTGTGAAATGACCTGTCTTTCTTCGGCAAGGCGAAATAGCAAAATTGCAAACATGTCGGTGCTAAACGTTATGGTAAGGAAACGAAGCAGATTTTCGAACATTGTGTCGATACAAGCGAAGATCCACTTACGGCAACCAACAAAAGGCAAAGGCCATTACGGACAACTCAGTATGCCCGAAAGGCACTCTGTATTGCATATATAAGATTATTTGATATAATTTCGACTGAAGCATACAAAGCACACCTCTAATGGCCAATACTCTAGAAGCGGCGGTGTGGTGGGCTCTGCATTAGGTTTTGACTTTCCGACCAACAACGCGGCTTGGAGTTGGAGCGATGGTGTGTACTTGGCGTCAACAAAGCATTGTCCGATTGGCGTGAAAGCGACAAAGCGCAAAGGCAAGGGAAAGACAGTGACTTCAAGAAGTGCAGCAAACAGATATGTGAGTTGTTCGGACATCACTTGGTACGACGAACGGGGGTGTATTGTACTCCTTCCGTCCCATAAAAATATGAGAGGATGAGATACATGGTAAAGTAAGAGAGAGGAGGAGAATGATAGTTAAAGTAGAGTTAGTGAATAGTGAGACCTACATTATTAAATTGATATATTTCCAAAAATGGAATGCAAATATTTTTGTGGAACGAACGAAAAAGGAAAGTGCACATATTTTTATGGGACGAAGGGAGTATAATTTATATTTTCTAAAGCGTACAACAAAGACACCATATAAACGAGGAATAAATAGACATACACTATAAATTTATCAGAAATTCCCAATAAAAGTTATAGATATGCTTTAAATTAATTCTAGTTTTTAATTATGTAATTTTAGGATTTAACCTATATACGTAATTATTATAGTATTCAATAATGTAATTTTTTCATTTTCATTTTTATTTGCATTATTTTATAATATTTAAATTTTGGATTTAACCTATATTATTTTGTTTGTATAGTAGTGAACATGTGACTAGTAGTACTACTCGCTAAAATTTGTTATTTCAAAATTTATACTCCCTCCGTCCTTGAAATTTCGTTACATTTTTCCATTTTCGTCCGTTCCACAAAATTTGTCATATTTCACTTTTTAACATTTTTTATAATGGATCATATATTCCACTAACTTATTCTCACTCACATTTTATTATAAAACTAATACTTTATAAGTAGAAGCCACATCTTACCAACTTTTCAACCGATTTTCCATTACATTTCTTAAAACTCGTGTCCGGTCAAACTGTGACAAAATTTGGGGGACGGATGGAGTACTAGTTATACTAGAAATTTTATGAATTCTTTAATTTTTGTTTAACAACATCAAACTCATGTGTACCATGGTAGTAACTATTTTTAGTTTTCATGTCAACAACAGAAATTCATCTGTATAAGTACACTTCAAATACTTGTACATAATAACTGAATAATCAATCGTGATTCGTGAACACTACCAGAATATGGACTATTTTGAAGAGCTTGGAAATTTAATTTTCGAGCAAATCACAATTCACATGTGCGGTCGCGTATCAAAAAACAAATACAAGTTCCTTTGATATGTTTAAATCTTGTGCATACAACTTGTTGAGAACTGACAAAGGAATTGGATGGTCTAAAGAGAAAAAAACCAACAATAATACAGTAATTACTAAATGGCATAGTTGATTCCAACTTTAGCCAAAGTCAAGTGGGCAATAAAAGAAAGAAATTTCAAACATAAAAACAAAAAAAGTGGGCAACCAACCAACCAACCAAGAAGAGTCATAAAATGTCAACATTACTTTATACATGAAGAAAAAAAAGGAACCAAAACCATCTTCTTTTGACTAATTATATAGAATACCACTTGCCATAAAAAACCAAATAAGAAAATTATTGAAAGAATGGAATTTTTGTATGGATATCGTTGATGATATCTAGCAGATTAGTGTATACATACAACACACGAGTGTCGCATTCAGATTAGTAGGGTGGGTGGGGAGGATTAGGAATGAAAGGGAAGCCAACTCATAAATAAACACTATCAAAATTGCATCCCTCCAAAAAATTTCAACCAAACCATATTCCAGTCTTCCATCTTCTTCTTCCGCCAACCACATTTCAAATTTGAATTGCCTCGCTCCGCGGCACATTAACTGCAGTGGCTTTCACGTATTGTGGAAGCAATGAATGAAGTCCACTCTTTCATGGATGCAAGAGACTATCAGTACTTGAGCTCCGGCAGTTGGCTGGGACATGCGCTTAGAATCGATGGCACGTTTCTTCTGCAAGCAGGGGACGACGACTTCTGGCCATCCACCTCTTGGGAGGGTAGTGGTGGAGTTGTTGAGGCCACAGAAGTGGCATTTCTCGACTCGCTCTTCATCACAAACTGATGTCCTTGAATTGGACCATTACCGAAATTTATACTATGAGTTTGGCCTTGAGAAGATTTCAGTTGAGGAATGTTCGAGGTGGCAGACTCAGGAGCTGCGCTTCTAGGAAAATTCTCCCACTTGGGGTGGAACGATGGAGAGTCGAACATAGGGCTGCTGCTGCTGGTGCTACTCGGGAGTATGCCATTAAGGAAAGATCCATGAATGTTATGAGGAGTTGAAGACTTAACTTGATGCATTTGGTGATCCTGAAGTTGAATAAGCTGATGCTGCTGAAAATTCGCGACAGGAACACCAGAAGACGTCTGAAATGGCTGGCCTCCATTGAAGGAGGATGGAAGAAAATTAACAGTTCGAGCATCAAACTTGGGAGGTCCCATGGTCGAGAGGGCTGATATCTCTGAGCTAAAAGACTGGCCACCACTGCCTAAGGACTTCCCTTCGGAATTCTGGAAATTCTTCTGCTGTATCTGATTACCATTCAGAGACGTGTCAGGAAGCATATGGAACATACCGGAGCTCTGCGCCATGGATGAGAAGTTGAGCACTGGGGTCGCAGAAGAATTTGAACCGAAAGAGAAAGCATACGCCTGAGGAATCAGCTCGACTCTACCCTTGGAACCCTGTTGAGGAGGATCAATCTGCTTATTGCTAGCAGCACCACTAGCTACCGATGTAGGTGAATACATTGCATAGTTCATTTGTTGTGGAGAATTACTAGGTTTTGCAGAGTGAGATATAAAGCCAGGAGCAAGCGACGCACCATTTTTCCAATTAACCTCCGCATTATACTTGTTGGACGAGTAGGAAGGCTGGACCGCCTTCTCTGACTGCAGATTTGCAGATCCTGAAGTAGGGAGTTTATTCTCACTGGTTTTAGCACTGGACTGTGGTTGCCTGTGTGATGACAAGTTCATATTTGGAGCAGCTGACTGGGCTGAAGCATGAGAAGTGGTGAGCTGCTGCTGATTAAATGTCAGTGAAGGATATAAAGAGGAGTTAAAGAAGGGCATCGAGGGCGATCCTCCGTTGAAGGGTGGCATTGGAATTGTTGAAATAGGGATATTGTTCTGTAGTATGGCCATGTATGGGGAAGATTCATTTGAAGGCAACATTGGATGGTTCAAGCTCAAAGCAGTTGATGCATTAGGCGAAGGAAAGTTGATCGGAAGACGGCCAGCTGAAGTAGATTGCAAAGTAGCATTTGCAGCTGAGGTTGCAGATTGGGGAGAACCAGAAGAATTGACTGGTGCCATCATTGTTGCTTGATGGTGCCCAAATGGCAACCAAAACCCGTGGCCATGCTACAATAATCAAGAAAATTACCTAAGTTAAGAATTGTGATTGTGATGAACAATTGAAAGGAGGAACATGGGTACAAGCTTACCAAGAAACTAGAAGCTGAGACTGGATGTGAAGCTTGTTGAAGCAAGGACTTGGTGCTTGTGGCATTTAAAGCCACGGCAGCATCAGAGCTCTTATCTTTTCCACTTCCCACAGAATCAATTGCTAAATTCTGCCCTCCTTGAAACTCTCCGAGAAACAGGTTCCCGGGGAAGAAATTTTTGGCGGATGGTGTATTTTTAAGGGTCGGTGACTTGTTTCCACACAAAGCAGCAGGACCAGTTGATAGCGATTCCTTGATGAGCTGCTGGTGGCAATGGATGCTTTGCGCGAGGTATTGATGTGCGGCGCATCTCTTTGGTCGAGGCTGGGAGAATTTAAATTGAGGGGGCTGCACATTTTCAAACACATGTAATGTAAACCACTAAAACAGTGAAATAATCAATCAAATAAGATGAGCATCGCTTTCTAAATCATCATACAAAGCACACCTGTATTATCATTGAAGATTTTGCGATTCCATTTACAGGCATTGCTTGCAGGGGCGGCATAAATCTGCATATGAAAACAATTCAGCATTGGCAGCAGAGCAATTTAAAGAAGGAAGAAACGAGAGAGTCTGTGTCACACACCCTGGATGAGGAAGAACACCAGGCCAGCTACTCATGCCAATAGGGAAATGCAACAAGGAAGTTGGTGCTGCAATAAAGCGACATCTTAGTAAAATTTATGCATATTCAAATTCTTGAAACCAAAATACTCGATATTCAATATGGATTATTACATTGATTTTTGTTCTCCTTCCGACCTTGCTGCTGATTGCAATGCTTCCCGACATCAAGATTTAATTGTTGATCCCCATTAACAACTCCAATCTTCTCGACATCAAGATTTAATTGTTGATCCCCATTAACAACTCCAATCTTCTTACCCTGCATCACTGACGCAACCGCCAAGCGACCATCCTTTGCTGTAACCTCACTCTTCTGCATCCGATTTAGAAGTATAAAAACATCAATAATTTGCTCCACAATTAAAAAATGTTAAACAAAAGCGGATTAAATAGTTCAGCATGCCTTTTGAACAGCTTGAGCCATAACGCCAGGATGAATCCCCATATCAACCAAACCCTCTCTCTCCGGCGAAGAGAGCAAAGGAGATGACTGTTGAAGAATCCCATTAGAATTTGATAATCATAAGCTCAATTAAAGAATGAAAAGGACTTGAATTGAGGTACACACCATCAAATCAATCTCCAGCTTAGTTTCCTTCTTAGCCTCAACAATAATTGCGTCATAATGCCTGCTCCGGCCAGCCCAACCATAAATGCCATTAGAAGAGGTAGAGGAGAGAGAAAGAACTCGACCGAAATAAATATAATTAATTAATGGAAACAAAAAAATAGGGGTGCTCACGCTTTTGTCACTGTCGGATCCTGAATATCACAAGCATTTACTTTAACACATGATGGCGATTCGCTTTCTTTTGGAGACCCCACTTTAACTTTATTCACAAACCCATTTACACGCACTGCTGTGTCATCCGGAAATCTCTCTTTCTCAATCCTTCCATCTCTCTTTAGCTCTTTCATCGAGTCGCCGCCCATATCTGTTCCAGCATTCACTTTTTTTGATGGCTCATTTTGAACTGAAAAGGCGTTATTCTGATCCTTACCACAATCAGCTTTTGACATCTTTAACTCTGTAATCCACCAATCCCACAGTTACCAACAAAAACTTTTCGATGCAACAATTGTTCCCAAACTCTTATTAACTTAGATCGTAATTGGAATCACAGAAAATTACCGTCGCTGGATGGGACTAATCTATCTCTGTCAACATTTTGTATTTGCGAAGATTGGAGCTGGGATTGGGATTGCGACTG
This sequence comes from Salvia elegans, assembly GCA_028566235.1. NCBI lineage: Eukaryota > Viridiplantae > Streptophyta > Magnoliopsida > Lamiales > Lamiaceae > Salvia > Salvia elegans. The sequence continues at coordinate 2,792,914 of JAOWBI010000040.1, read as the reverse complement.
AGATTGTTTCATCAGATCGAACAGAGCTTCAGCAACCTCGATCTCAATGTCATCTTCAATCGCCGACTGCTTGGGATTTGAAATCGGCACTCTTCGCTCTGAAGATTTCTGCCAAGTAATTTCCACGTCAGAAGCCGTCGCATCAAAACACATATTCTACAAAAAAAAAAGAGTCGTAGGAAAAACTAAATCTGAAAACTAACTAACCATCTTCTTCTTCATCGATTCACCAGAACCAATCAGACTCACCGCCGCTCGCAACGGTGGAATTCTCCGTAGGCTCAAGTCCTCTCCGAAGCCGCCGCTCGCTGAATTGCAGTACTCTTGCAACCTCTTCCCCGAAGCTATAGAAAACAAAAATTAAAACTAACCACCAAGGGAATCAACAGCATTAAAAAGAAGAACAGGCGATGACTACCAAGGGAATCACTTACAAGAGCGAGCTCTTCGAGGTACAGGAACACCAAACATTTCATCGGCGGCGGATTTCAGAACAGGCGATGACCGGAGCGTACGGAGGCCCCGGCGATTATTTGACAGAGAAGAAGACGTCGGCGAAATTTGATTTACCCGATTATGCTGATGAATCCGCATCTCCTCTTCCTCTTCAAAGTACTCCTCGTCACTCGAGTCCGTACTCTCGTTCTCTCTGCAACTCTCACCGCCATCACTTCTCTGCTGCGCCGCAGACCTATCGATTCTCCTCCGCTTCGGAAACTCGCGTTCACGGTCCTTCTTCGGTAACTGCTCTCGATCTCCTAACCTCACGGTCTCCTGCAGTTCCATCTGTCTATCCTCGTCTGTAAAAATCCATAAACAAGGATTGCAAAAACACAAATAAATCAATAAAGAAATCGAATACAGAGATTTTTTTTTTCTCGAAAGGACTTTTTCTCACCGATTGAATCTCTGATAGTAGTAATCCTTTGCCGCCTTCTCGGCAAACAATTAGCGGCGGAGACAGTCGCTCTTCGTAAATCTCTGTTCCTCTCCATCACTGCAATTGCCCTCCTGTGAATCTCAAAATTCACCGGATTTCCACCATTGTCGCCGGCGGAATGAAAGGATTCGGAAGAAATGAAATCAATGAAAACTGCAAAAACACTCCGATATTTACACAACAAAATGAAACTGAATTCGTTGAAAATCTCCCCTCTGTGCTTCACTTTTTGTGCGCCTCTCTCTCTCTCTCTCTTCTCTGCTCTTTTCTCTCTGGTCTCATCTAATAATCTGTAATTTATTGTTATTTTAAAGTCTCACGCGAAACCTACTCCTGAGCCGAGTTGGACGGCATCGATTTCTCTCTCGCCCACGAAACGTCTGATACGCCGTTGGATCAACTTTTGATCCAACGGCCAAGATCAGCCTGTGCCAACGTGGCACATCTGTCCCTTTCCTGCATATTTAAGCTTCTCACTGCCACGTTTGCTCAGGATACCATACAAATATGAAATTGAATTGAAGTCCTAATTTCATTTCTCCATTTTTAACATTTCAAAAATATTTAATATGACAGATGTGATTTCTTAGTAACTAATTTATTTATATTCCACTTCTTCACTTTCATGGTACAGCTCTGAATTCCAAATCTCTTAATATAATTTCCTATCTTTCTATTCCAAAAATGGAGTACAAGAATAAATTATTTTTTTCCTAACTATAATTATAAAGTATTAATTTGTGGTTTATTGTGGTAATACATTATCCGGCCATATCGCATTGAATAATCGAAGTAAATGAGTTATGGTAAAATATTACGGTAATACAATATCCGACAATAACAACAATTAAAGTAAAATGAGTTCTGGTAAAATGTTGTGGTTTGGTGTGGTAATACATAATCTGACGATATCACATGTGCTAATTCAAAAAAAAAAGAAAAAATAATCCAATAGGTGGCATGCAAAGGAATTCAGATGAGAGTGA
>JAOWBI010000040.1:2287663-2298112 GCA_028566235.1 Salvia elegans | reverse complement strand
TCATCAATGTAACCGAGCATCTGAGGCAAGAAATCAAAGTGGTGCTTTAAATGCAGACACGTTGAGTATCTAAACATATTTTATAAAATGTAAAATCATTAAAAGTGATTTGTTCCTAATAATTTTTTTCAAATGAAAGAAGCCATACACACACTAAAAGAATACAAACTACAAATCAAGCTGGAAAATTTTCTTAGTTTTAAGAAATGATTAAAATTTTGAAAAATTACAAGATTATAGAGAGAGAGAGCTCTAGACAACCCTATGTGGAATTCAATTTTCTACTTCAGAAAATCATGTTCATACAATCATACTACTTCTCTAACCTCACCAATTTTGTCTTCATTACATATGAGCTATGAGCATGTGATGATGAGTTTGTCACTGCTGGCTTTTCTTCATGAAGGGTCATTAGAATAAAGAAGGCTAAACTATATAAAAAATAAAGCAACATTAAAAATTTAAATCCAACTAGTTCAATGAAGGCCCAATTGCAACAAGCCCATTTTTTTATTAAACATTAAAAATTTAAATCCAATTGTCAGTTTTCCTGTAGGACTCGTTTGGAAGTGAGTGAATATTGATCGGAAATTACGCTAAAATTAGCCCTATTTTCCTCGTCAACTCTTCACACATCTCTTCTGCCCTTGAGCTCCACTCCTTCAAAGCAGTAATGGCGAATTCGAATTTCGCCATCCCGATCTTCATTCTCGCCGCTCTGTTACTGGCCGCATCGACGATCGCCAGCTCCCAAGCTCCATTCATCGTCGCCCATAAGAAGGCCTCTCTCACTAGGCTCAAATCCGGCTCCGAACGCGTCTCCGTTTCCATCGATATTTACAATCAAGGATCCGCGTATGTTAAAATCCCCCTTTGCATTCCAGATCTATATTTTCTGCGATTCTTTTGATGGCAATTTGTTAGATTACTGTAATTCAGCTCACATGCAAAGTAATTCCATTGAAACTCTAAAATGATAATTCCTCAATTTATCTTGATCCATGAGTTTGACTTTAATTACTTGCATTGTTAGTATAGGCAGTTGATGATCGACAATGAAACTTAGCAGGATGTCACAGTATCCTTCCTGTGTTCATTCTCAAATGAAATTAACCTCCTTGATTCCTATTGTGCTATTTATACAGTATCCTACAATGGTATGTTCTAACGCAATCCTGTATGTTTAGGACTGCTTACGATGTTACACTTATTGATGATAACTGGTCTAGTGATGTATTTGGCGTTGTCGCTGGTAACATTTCAGTCTCATGGGAAAGGCTTGATGCGTAAGTTATTTTGAGTGAAAACGGTATTCCTTTGATTAATCTATACCTGCACTTAGTGTCTTTCTTTCATTAACTCACTATTGCTGTTTATGTTCAGTGGGGTAGTTCTATCACATTCCTTTGAGTTGGAGGCAAAAACGAAAACTGTGTTTTATAGCCCACCAGCAGTAGTAACATATCGTATTCCTACAAAATCCACCTTACAGGTATGTCATTTTTGGAATGTTATCCTAACATTGAATTTGGAAAGTATGTGTTATTTCTGAACTATGACCTTTCAGGAGGCATTCTCAACTCCAATCCTACCACTTGAAATCCTAGCTGATAGGCCCCCTGTGAAGAAGCTTGACTGGGTAAGTTGCAAAGAAAATTAGCTCGATAATTTCACTTCTCCTTTTTACTAACTAATACTGTCTCTACCTTCTTGTGTGATCTTTTGGAATGGAATTGTTTTATGGCGGCACCTGGAATAATTTAGGCAAAGGTGCGTTAAACTTTTACCCCTTGATTGTTTCTTTTTATTTGGATCGTTTATCCTTGATTCTGACAATCTGAGGTTGTTGCATCGTTTTATCTATGTGTGCATTTTATGGCCAAGTAATCAGCTACATCAAATCTTATGGCTTCTCCATGACTTAGAATTAAGAAATATGCTTCCTTCGTTATTTCTTAATATATGAAAATTTTTATGGATTATGAATACATGATGTTGTCAGTAGAGCAAACATTTTATGAGCTACACCATACTGCTAGCTATAATATGAAACGCTTTTTCCCATAAATACAGAAATCTTATACCAAAGCAACAAATCTACACAGTAATAAGTATGAATGACTCCAATTTCTTTCCCTTGTATTTACTATGTTTATCCTCTTTGCAGAAGCTGCTACAAAAATATGGATCTCTTGTTTCGGTGATATCCATTGTTGTGTTGTTCGTGTACCTGGTGGGGAGTCCATCCAGTGGTGCTAAGGGAAGCAAGAAGAAGCGCTAACTAATAAAGTGATGTGAGATTCCTACATGTTACAACCTCATCACCCCCTACACTGCAACAGATTTTGCTGGTTTTCGGGTTCTGTTTTTGTTAGTACAATTTCACACTTGTAGCAATAGACATTAGACCCTGAGATAGCTTGGTAGTACATCGGCCTCTCTTGATATTTAGCTATCTATAAAAACCCTTTTATCTTTGATGTTTTGCTTTTGTTGTGAGTTCTCAAAGTTATCAGTGGTGAAATGCATCTGCCGGAAATTTGCAGAATTTGTTCATATAGTTTCTTGTCTGAATTGATGCGAGTTGTATGTTGTAATCCATTAAGGCATCCTTCGCTCTACTACTTATGATAGTGATGGAGTATTACTTTATTAGTACTAGCTAAAAATTATTCATGAATGGTATAGTAAAAAAAAGTACTCCATACTCCTACAGTCCTACTATATGTATATTAAGGTATGTTTCACGACTTGAGGACTTCCGTTTTGGCCTTATAATTTTAAAACATAACCCAGTTGCTCAAAACATGACATTAATTACAGTTTGATTGCGGTGGAATTCAGCGCTATTGACTAAAACTCTTTATTCGTAGAAATGATCTTAATTCATTGTATATTCAAATCAAAATTGTAAAATTCAACCAGCAGGTGCTAAATTGTCTGTATGCTCAAAACTGCAATTGCAGGCGTCAAGATATAATGCTCATTTTATTGTCTAGCATAGAATTTGACACCAACACATATCACTGTTCAAGAAAAAAGACAGAGAAAGAGAGGCAGTATTTGAGGTGAGAAGTTGTTGATATAAACAAAAGCATGATACAGAGTTTGAAGTCAAATGAATAATCCCCCACCATATACAACAATAAGCCATCAGTGGAACTAGAAAATGCATAAATAGGTAGTGTCTAAATTAAGAACCTAAAAGCTAAAAATACATAGCAGGAACAGCTCCGGCCACCGCATCTACAGCGTCCTTACAAAATCCGGGGCATCTGTCCGAGGCCCGACAAGAGTTCGGTACAAGTACATCTTCTCCACTCTATCCCTATCATCAAGCCTGGCCTCACCCTCACCTGCACCACCCTCATTCTCACTGATTATCTCAACGTTGAGCCGCGGCATCTTCTCCGCCAGAGTCTTACAGGCTCCGAGGGTCACTTGGCATGAGGACATCCAAAGGGATCGCATTGTTTCGTACTTCCCCATGTCCGATAGAAGTGCCATGTTACCAAACGGGCTGTCTCTGATCTCCAGCTTCTTCAGTTTCTTGCACCCATTGAGCACGTAGAGCATCCCTTTGTCGCTGTCCCCAGCAAACGCGATTGAGAGCATTTCAAGCTGCTCGGCGTACATTCCTATGTAAAGGAAGACCTGATCCGTCAGTTGACCCGAGACTGATAGCCTCGTCAGGCCCTTGCATGACTGGACAATTGCCCCAAAACCTTCATCGAGGGGCTGGTTGGTTGCTGCATCTGGTACAATCGGGTTAAGGGTGCACAGCCGGAAACGGATGAAGTTGGGGCAGTTTTTGGCCACTGTGATGAGGGCAGCATTAGTCATCTGCTGACAGAAGTACAAGATTGAGTTCAGCTTCGGGCATCCAGCTGAAATAGCAACCAGCCCTTCTTCGGTTACAGCTGCATTTCCCACACCATAAAGGTCAGATGGAAAGACTCTCAACTCCTGTAGTTCCTTGCATGTGTTAGCCACGACACCGAGTCCTTTATCTCCAATGGTATCTAATATCTGCATAATCAAAGTCCAATCTTAGGAAAGTGAAACGAGTAGCTACAAAGAAACAGGCTTAACAGAAGAAAAACAAACCCAGAGCCGCTCTATTTTCTTGCAATGGCGAATAAGCTTCGTAAGTTCATTACTGAAGATCCCAGGCGCATAACTCAAGTTCAACGCTGTCAAACTGGCGCAGATTGGGTAGACAGCGGGCAAACAGCGTCCATTCACATCCAAAAACCCTGACAAGCTTCTAATCGAATTACAATTCTTCATAGCATTTTTCAGTTTGATGTACGTCTCCGAGTTCGGATCATGTGTGAAGGAACCAGTACCCAAATCATTCAATTGCGGGGCTTGCACTAAAATCTTCTGAAGTACCTCCAGAGGCACTGCGTGGTTGAGTCTTAAACTCCTAAGGTTACGACATCTTGCAACCAGTCTTTCAAGAGCAGCAGCATTAACCTCTCCTTTGAGGCATGCAAAATTTAAAGAGACCAGAGAGGTACAGCTCTCAGGAAAACAGCTGAGCCATTGGCCCTTGCGATCATCAACTTCATTTTCCTGCAGGTCAAGCTCCCTAAGAAACCTGCCGTGCAAGGTTTATAAGCAATCGAAAACCGAGAAGCATTACACTATGACGTCATAACATAGTTACTACTTGATTTATAAGCAATCGAAACCTAGTGCAGGCAGGTACAGTTTTACAAAAGCTACTTCATCCTCTAGCATGACTCCACTAACATTCCATGGTAAAACATATGCTTGTGGATTATACAATTTCAAAGCTAATCAAGCCATCAAAAAAGTAAATGGTATAGCAGTTTATATTCCACACCAAAATCAAGATCACAAAACCGACCAGATTTGTATTCCACACCAAAATCACCAAAAAAATAACAGATAAACTACAAATTCAGCGTGGAAAAACAGCAAGAAAACTACTCCAAAGCAAAAAAGGGACGAACTTGATTGATAACATCAAACCAAATCCAAAATTATCAAATTTCTAACAAAGAACTCATCACCAAAAACGGAAGAAGTTAATCGAATTGACGAAACATACTTGCAGTTAGAGGCAATGGCAGCAAGGCCATCGGTAGTGAACCCTTCACAGCTGACCAAAACCAAAGATTTGAAATTTGGGAAAGATTTCGCAAGCAGCTCCAGGCTCTCATCCGAGACCACCATCCTCTTCAACCTCAGCTCCTCCAGATTGATTCTGCTCTTCGCCATCGCCTCGATCCATGGATACACGTGGCCGCCCCAATCATGAGGCACCAGATTGAAATCCGCGAAATGAGGCTTCCCCTTCAGGATCAGCGACCGGAGCCGCGGGAACCTAGCAATCAACCGCTCCGGATTCACTGCGTAGCAGTTGCCGATGAACACCTTCTCGCGGCTGAATTTCTCCACGCTGTACCACGATTTGCACACCAGCGACACCGCATTCCGGTCGCGGTGCGACGTCAGGAAATCGAACACGTGCTCCAGTACTTCTTCCGGGAAGTAATTCATCACACTCTGAAACAGACACATCTTCTGATTTGGGGATTTATAATGCCCGTGATGAAACCCTAGCGGTTATGAGAAAAAGTATTAGTCTTCTAATTTAACTAGTTTCTCGGATCTAACAGAAACAGATCTCAAATCGCAACGTCAATTTGACTTTCGGAGCGGATCTGAGCGAAACAAACAGAAGAAGCACAATTGGGGGAAACAAGGGAAAGAGATCGAAGAAATTACTGTTTTAGGAGGGAGTTATTTTGAGCGAGCTCACTCATCATCACCCAAAAATCAAAAGGTGATGATTGCTCATTTGAACAGAACGCAAACAAAAAAAGGTAAAAATTGAGGAAATTATCGATAGACCAAGATCTTCAACACCAAATTGAACTGCGATTGGAAAAAAAAAATCCCCAAAAGATAGGTTTTTTAAAGGAAAGATCCAAAATTGGAACTAAAAAAAGTGAAATACGAGAAGGAAAACTTGGACCCAACAATTAAGTGATATCACCCATCTAGAGAAGAAAGAGGAACTACAGAGATTGAACAGCAAAAAAATCCATGGTCATCTCCCTCATCCTCACTCTCTCTCTCTCTCCAATAATCTAAAACCCCATTCAGTCATGTTAAAGGGGTAAAGCTGAAACACACTCTCTCAACTCATCATCAGACAATAGAAAGGCAGAGAGAGAGAAGGGAAATCCACTGTGGGCGTAACCATGCATAGTTGAAGTTTGACTAAGGTTAGTCAGATCAACGGCTGGCATCCATGGAAGAAGGAATCCTGACCGTAGAAGAGCAATGTGTCTCTTTATCTCAGGTTTCGATGTGGGCAATCACCTCTGCGAACTCCATTTTGCAACTTTGTCGATACCGTTGTTTCTTTCTCACGCGCCGAGACAAGCCCATGTGGGGAGAATCAGCGCCAATTGATGAGCGCGTGCGCAAGTACGATATCTCCTCGCGCGTGGGTGTGGTATTTGCTTTTTCTTTCGATTTGTATGATAATTATTTTGTATGTCAGTGATTTTTTTCGGGGGCTGAATTTTATTTTATTTTTGAGGGTGGAAAAATTGGTGATCACTGCTTTTTTGTTTAAAGTTTTGAGAAGCTCCTTGGCTGAAAATCGAGCGTGGTCTAATTTGGTGTGATAATAAATAGTTTTAAGTATTTTATTTGAATTTGGTGAAGTCGACTTAATTTAATTATGTAAATTGCGTGCCAGCTAAATAATTAACTGCCACGTTGAAAAATAATGGTATTAGAATCTTATGAAATTGACAACCTAATCGTACTGATTGCATTATTATAAATTTATGGACTACTGCAGCAATTAATTGGGAGGAAATAGGGTGAGAAAATGGTGAGCGGATTGGATTAGTTGAAAATTAATGATTAATCAATCATTTTTAAATGAAAATAAAGTTAATTTTATTTCAACTTTATACTGTAGTTTTTAATTACATCTTGTTCAGCTATCGAACTATTTTTATATACCTATTTCTTTTTTATCCCTCTACTTTATATTGATATTAAGAGTTGCTAGAAATTATCTCTATCGCTAAAGTTTACGAGGTTTGATATGAGACTTCATATGATTAATAGGGAGTACATTTTATTTTCTAAAGCCGATCTCATAAATATTTTTAGATTAGACGTATTTAGTAGTATGTGACAATTTTAAGATGGTGTGAACACCCAAGAAAGCTTTTCATCAACAGTAGTAATTTCACCACAAAAATCTCACAGAATAGTAGCGGAATTTAGCAGCGGATAAAAATCTGATAGTATTACTAGCGGATCAGTAACGGAATGTCCATTGCAAAGTTTAGTAGGGGAATTATTAGCGGAATTTCAATAATTTTTGGCAACATAAAAGCGCCCCAGCAGCAGTAGCGGGATTAGTAACGGATCGCTTCCCGCTAGAAATTAACAGGAGAAATTAGCAGGAGAAAAATCTCGCCGCTTGCCGCTGGTCTCATCTCACGGTTTTCTCTCTCCCTCTCTCTATCTCTCTCTACTCCAGCAGTGCTCATCTAAATTTCGCCTAATTTAAACTTCTCCTGACCAATTACTTGCTTATGGGTGAGGTGTTCCCTCATAGTTTGAATAGGACCAAAGAGGGCACCAATTCTATAATGTATGGCAAAAGGGTTCTAGTTGATGCTCGATCAATTCTAGTGGGGAATTTCAGTTTAGTTTGTACTTTTGCTTTATTAGGATTATTGTTTGTTACTGATTTCAATTTTTGATTAACTACAATGATGCTTTTCATAATATTTAGAAAACCATCCGAAGAGTATATTAGAAGAGTACATTAGGGGTTTAGAAACATTAGGGATTTCAATTTATAAAGTTTTTTATACCTCTTTTGCATTGGCCCCATCCATTTTGAATTTCACTAGAACACAGATCTACAATACTTTGTCTGTTTATATCTTACATTTAAAGTTTACCCTTTGTGAGTTTATCTTTTTAATTGATAGGACATTCGAATGCTTAGTTTGTCTATAATTGGTAATGTTATAAATTCAAGTAATTATGTTTATTGTTTGTTTCCTAATGGAAAGTCAACCTTTGACTAATATGTGTGTGTGTTGTGTTTTAAAACTTAACGGGGCTTTGCTAAGTCATTGTGAGACATTTTAGAGCTGCACCAAGTAGAGAGAAGCGGTAATTGCAGGTTAGTATCTTTATCTTGATTCATTATGCTTTTTTTTGTACCGTGACCTAAATGGTGGTGGCACTGAGTATACTATTTATAGGAGAATACTTTAGGGTGTAGATGGTGGCTAGGCTTGGGGTGGAGCCTTGTCGGCTTCACCAACCCAATTTGCTGTGAAGTGAGGTGATTGTGTGGCTTTGATGTTACATTGTGAATTAAGCATGTATTTGAATGTTGAATACTTCTGTTTTACGTATGCTAAATTATGTGTTTGAAGAGTTTGTACTATGTGCATCCTTATCGACTAGGAATTAATATGATGCTCGAATTATTGCTTAGGAACTTATTAATGACTGCATTTGTTATCATTGTTTGTGTTAAGTAATGTGAGGAAGCCATGCTTAGAGTAGTCAGGAATACTAGTGGACATACTTGGAACAAATTTATTAAGAGATAATAGGATTTTAACTGAATTATTATGTATCATATTAGTGGTGACTATTGGAATGGGTAAAAAGATATTAATCGGCTTTTATGCTATACAGATATCAAGCATGTTTTGCATGTGGAATACCTATTCTTTATTTAAAAATACATTTATTTGAGTAGTAACCCTTATAAATGAGCTTTTAAAATATAGTCAAACATGGTAGAATCACATATTATGCTTCATCAAAATCTGCCTTGATGTGGTTTATGCTCATTTTAGGTGGTTTTGCCTTTGTCAAGAGTTGATGTGCCCACTTTCATAAATCTACTATATTTATAATAACTTTAGTTAGTGTTTGGCTGCATTTATTTATGAAGTGAAACTCTAGCTATTATTTGTGATATCAATTATAGTTGAAATGCATGCCTATTTCCTGCTTTGGTTTTGGTTGTTCTCAGTCCAAGAATGCATCAAGTTTTTACTACTTTCACTAGTGACTTTTAGATGATACTACTGCATTTTTTTCTCATGCCCAATCAGTTGTTTGTGCATCCTTTTTCTTTATTTGCCGATTTTGTCTTTGCCTTCTAGTTTCTTTGAATACTACTCCTCAAACCAAGTTTGAATGTGTTGATGTGTTTTAACTATTAAGAACAAAATGCCTATTTATTATCCAAACCATGTAACTTTGATAAATAAACAGAAAGTCAATTTATTTACCAAACCAAATAACATCATAAAAATTCATTAAAAAGGATGTTGTTAACATTAATGGGTCCCACTCAACTATTGGAACAAAACTTCCAAAATGAAGGAAACAAAAGGAGAAAATAGTCAATTATAGATGTTCAAATTAGACCACACTTCCAGCCGAATGCTCTTTCTTTCTCGTGTTTCTTTTTTTTTTTGATACTTATGTAAGTGATGTGCTAATATCTAACAAACTGATTTGATATTAAAATATATTAACATGTACTTGGATCTCAGGTTTCAGATATGCATCGTCATCGTGGTGGTCACACTCTAACTAGCGAGTCCACTCGCGCGGGATCAACCAACCAAGGTATCCCTGCGACATCTTCTGAGAATGTTGATATCGTGGAAGATGATGAGCTCATGGTGCCTGATGCGAGGATAAAATTTGAAAGGGATCCGCACACTAGGTTTGTTTTATTTATTGATTATTGATTATTAATTAAGCTTGATTTTGTTATATATTAACTAATATCCAAATGTTATAGGACAATCATAACTCCTTGTTCAATGTCAAGGGAGATAACAGCAACTTTTCATCGCGTCCCAAATATAACGGGGTTTACCTGGGCTCGTACCCCAGATATAATTTCGAGTAAGTTCTAATTTGATAACAAAGAAATTTGTTTTTCTTAATTATATTTACCTATTTCATTTTTCTGCAGAAAGTTTATTTCTGGCTCGATTCATGGGAGCAAGAGGTTCATACCCTTTGGGCAAAGAGAGCTGCAATTAGATTCTCATCGTTCATTACCTCCTTAAAAAAGATGAGAGATGATAACAGAGGAAGGCCAGGTTACGTGCCGGAAGATATGTGGAAAGGGTTACTAGAGCGCTGGAAGGATCCCAGCGTGATTAAAATTTCAGATCTTGCAAGGAAGGTTAGATATTCTGAGCCAGATAGACGGCACCGGATATAAGAATTTTGGAGGCTCAACTTTTGTTGCAGCAAAGGCTTAAAAGATGGTAAGTACTGTATAGATATATATATATATATATATATACATATATATATATATATATATATATAGGGGTGTGTTAGGGTCCTTACAGCATCTTAATGTAAAACACAACACAAATC
>JAOWBI010000040.1:1964909-1975379 GCA_028566235.1 Salvia elegans | reverse complement strand
ATGGAGATGCGGGGTATCGATCCCCGTACCTCTCGCATGCTAAGCGAGCGCTCTACCATCTGAGCTACATCCCCATCACATCTGCTCTTCCATACAGTATATATCTCTTTCGTATCATTACGAGATTAACTAACAATCTATGATGCTGAAAATATTGATGTGGATTGCAGATCACCAATATTTGAGCTGAATTTTGTTCGTAATATAAGGCTGGTCTTGCTTAAAGTAAAGAAGATTTTATTTATTGGGCTAGAGATATCAAATACATAGCCACCAACTGTATCACTATCCCTATACTCCAACAATACAATTGAATGATGGTTCGAGCTATCATATTCCACAAAATATTTTTGAGAGAGGAGATTAAACGCTTGCATATCAACAGCGTCTAAACTAGAGAGGCAACCTTGGGAGCCACAATGTCGAGAAGTCCTTTAGGATTGTCTACATGAACCCAGTGCCCCGCATTTGGAAGGACATGAACAGAAACTTTCCCCTTGGTTGCATGATCTCGTCTAGCAGTAACATGTTCGAGCTGCTCTATGATATCTGAGTCCCATCTATCGCTCTTCTCTGCACGTACAATGCCTACCTCCATGCCATTGGGCGGGTGTTCCAAAAGGGGCCAATAGTCCATCTCACTGAGAGATAATTTAAAAGGAAATATCCATATCACAGCATTTCATGTTTCAAAACAAACTAAATTGAGTGAGTGCCAAATTGCAGAATATTACCTGTAAGATTTAAACATCTGGACAGCGCCATCTAGATTGAATGCCCAAGTCTCATGTTCTCCTGATTTCTTGAGGTTGCTTCCTATCCATTGTGATAAAGACTTTGAAAAGCCAAGTTTCAGCATATAGTCCACCAACCACCTGCACACAACACATGTTATGACTGATAAGCAGGACTTTAAAGAATAAGATAAAAAAAAGTTAAGTGCATACAAGATGCATCTTAGCTTTTTAAGGACAAACACATTAAACAGCTAGAAGCTGGTACCATGACCACTAATAGCATCTACTCCGAATTAACAAGCCATTGTGCTACCATACGCTAATAGATCGCATGTGACTCAAAAGAAAGCAAACATTCGATCCTCCAATTCCCACTATTCAGTATTGAGTACACATATATAAAAGAACCTAGTGCAGAAAGAGTGATTTTTTTGAAAGAAGTAATGTATAAAGGACGAGGAAGTACTTCCTAGACGGTATTTCTTGTGGTAGACTCTGCAAGATCTGCAGAACTTTCTCGACCTCACCTTCATCATTTCGTGGGATCAATTTTCCAGGAACAGAGTCAAGTACCCACAGCTGCTCTACAACAGTTTTATACACATTCATAAGCAAATAAACCATCCAAAGAACATAAAACTTAAGATTTTGCATACACAATCAGCACAAAAAGAAAAAAAATGGGAGATGCACATAGCAAAAGTAGACGGGCAAGTTTGTTTTTTTGACATACCAATTTTATCCAGAAACCAATTTCCCCTAATTAGGAGCAAACCATAAGTAATTGAAGTACAATTGTAGTATGGTAGCCTAAACTGTACAAGTAAATACCTGTCTAGGCAAGCTGACATTATCACCGTAATCCCCGTTAACACAACTTTGCACGAACTGCAACGCAACCTTTCCTCCCATGGAGTGGCCCATAACAACATCAGGCCAATCCCAGCCTTCTGCTTTCACCAAATTAGCCAGATCTTTCGCAGCATTTTCCAAATTATGTGGAGGCGGCAGTTCTATTTCCGCAGATTTCCCATGATTCCTCAAATCAACCAGAACAATCCTCCAAGCTGCACATGCAAAATAACCATGATGATCTTTCCATTGTTTTCTCACGGATACACAAATGCCCATCCTATGCATAGTAGTAGAAATTTAAAAAGCTTTTCATTGTCAGGTTTTAACAGACTCAACCACGATAATTAAACAGCATGTACTCCAACAACCTTGAACACGTTAAATCGAAATTCACATCCAATTGCGTAACACAATTTTGCATTTTAGGGAACGATTTCTGAAAATGTAACATAAAATTGAAACGGTATTATGCTTAGCAGACTAAAATTGAAGGTAAATTGAGAACTAGCAAAACAGCAGAAACTGTAAATACACGTACGGGCTGGGGAGAGATATGAAGCGAGGGACCGAGAGAAGGAACGCCAGTTCCTACCGGAGCCGAGGAGGCCGTGTAGCACGAAGGCCGTGAATTCATAGGGTTTCTCCGGCAACGATTTGATCTCCTCATACGCCAGGGTTTGCAAGGATCGGCCAGTATGGTGACGGACCAGTGCCTGTCCATGGAGGAGCCGGTTCAGATTGTAGCGTAGACAGATTCCTCTTCGAGCTGTCGACATTTTTTTTGGGTTGGAGGAGAAACACAGCAGTGCCTAAACGACGCCACTTTGATCATCCATTTCTTATACAGTAGTAGTAGTACTACTTAAATTCATTTAAATATAAATTGAATATATTAAAAGAAAACCTAAACTAAACGCCGTTCGTATTCATCCTCTTCTTCCCCCTTCTTCTCCCTCCATTTTGCTTCTCTATCTTCTTCCTCTAAAAACTAGTGCAGACAACAAGTTTCCCATAAATCAGGTACGCATCTTCTCGCTCAATTCAAAAATTCACAAAGCAAGATGGATTTAACTGTAATTTTCTGAAATTCAAAAAGCAATTTGCGTCTGCTACAGTATATGAACCACGCTGTTGCCTTGCCGCCGCAGTCGCGCCATCTATTCGTCGGCCTCCGCCGCTTCACCGAGCAGAAAAACATTTACCCCGGAAAATGCATCCACTCCCATCTCCTCAAAACTGGGATCCTCCCCACATGCGCACCCTTTTCCATCGGTCTCCTCAACTTGTATGTCAAATGCCACCTCATCTCCGACGCCCATCGCTTGTTCGACGAAATGCCGCTGAAACATGAAGCAGTTCCGTGGAACATCCTTATAAATGGCTACTCTCAACTGGGCCTCTCCCGCCACTCATTCTCTGCTCTCCAACTGTTCAAAGAAATGCTCCAAAGCAGTAGCCTTCCCGAGTCGCATACTTTTGCCGGAGTTTTCTCCGCCTCCGCTGTTTTGGAGGACGCGGTTATGGCCCAACAAGCGCACTCTTTCGTGGTGAAGTTGTGTGACTATTGTGACGTCTTCGTGTATAGTTCTATGCTGAACGTTTACTGTAAATTGGGTTTTCTTGGTGAAGGTCGTAAAGTGTTCGATGAAATGTCCGAGAGAAATTCGATCACTTGGTCTACTTTGATATCTGGCTATGCTTCGCAGAGGCTTGGGAGTGAGGCTTTTGAGGTTTTCAGAGCGATGATTTCTCGGGGAGAGGAAGTGGTTAATGAGTTTGTATTGACTAGTGTTCTGAGTGCTTTCACTTCGCCTGATTATGTGATTATGGGACACCAAATTCATTCTTTAGCACTTAAAAACGGCTGCTCCCAAATTGCTTCTGTAGGGAATGCGATTATCACTATGTACGCCAAGTGCGGAAGCTTAGAGGATGCGGTTCGTGTGTTTGAGCTTTCCACTGATAAGAACGAGATCACGTGGTCTGCCATGATTACAGGGAACGCGCAGATGGGGGCTGGTGAGAAGGCGCAGGCCTTGTTCAAAGAGATGCATTCTTTTGCGATGAAACCGAGCAAGTTCACCCTTGTAGGAGTGCTTAATGCTTGTAGTGACACCGAAGAAATTGCCGTAGGGAGGCAAGTTCATGCTTATTTGGTAAAATTGGGATTTGAGTTTCAGATGTATATAATGACGGCTTTGATTGACATGTATGCTAAATGTGGTTTCATAGTGGATGCTCAACGGGGGTTTGACACGCTGGATGAAGCTGATCTAGTGCTGTGGACATCCATGATTGGAGGGTACGTGCAAAATGGTGACAACGAGAGTGCTTTTGGTTTGTATTATAGAATGCAGAGGCAAGGGATTCCTCCCAATGAATTAACATTGGCGAGTGTGTTGAAGGCATGCTCGAGCCTTTCAGCTTTGGAGCAAGGAAAGCAGATGCATGCTCATGTGGTTAAGAATGGTTTTACTCTTGAAGTTCCAATAGGAAGCGCTCTCTCGACTATGTATGCAAAGTGTGGGAGCCTTGATGATTGCCATTCCGTCTTTAGGAGAATGCCTGCTAGAGATGCGGTGTCGTGGAACGCAATGATTTCTGGACTTTCTCATCATGGCCGGGGAACTGAAGCTCTTGACCTTTTCGAAGAGATGTTGCTTGAGGGTGTCAAACCCGATTATGTTACCTTTGTGAATATCCTTTCTGCCTGTAGCCACATGGGGTTGGTGGATCGAGGCAGGGAGTATTTTCAGCTGATGTCGCAGAAATTTTGCATACCTCCGAGGCTGGAGCACTATGCTTGTATGGTCGATATATTAGGTCGTGCTGGGAAGCTCCAAGAAGCAAACGAGTTTATCGAATCAGCAACTATAGATCATGGTCTCTGTTTGTGGCGGATCTTGTTAAGTGCTTGCAGAAACCATCGTAACTATGAGTTGGGTGCTTATGCTGGAGAAAAGTTGATGGAGCTAGGCTCAAAAGAGTCATCCGCATATGTGTTGTTGTCGAGTATTTACTCAGCGTTGGGGAGACTAGATGATGTTACGCGAGTTAGAAGAATGATGAGCAGCAGGGGGGTCAATAAAGACCCCGGATGCAGCTGGCTTGAGCTCAAAAATCAGGTTCACGTGTTTGTTGCTGGAGAATTGTTGCACCCGGAGATCAAGAGCATACGAGAAGAGTTGTCGATGTTTAGCACACTGATGAAGGATAATGAGCTTTACCTACCGAAATATGATCTGTTTTTCGGGGGATAGAAGCTAGGGTAGCAATCCAAATTCCAGACTAATGAAGCAGACTGAGAGTCCTACCAACTAGAATATAGATGAATTCATACAATAAGATTGTGACAGGAACACCTTTCTTTTCAACCATTTTTTTTGTTGGTCCAAATATATTGGCCAAGCTAATTGCAATTCATATAATGATATGTATATCTATGTTTGACTATAACATTGTGATGAAAATCAGAAGTGCAATCAGCTAGCTTCTTGTAAGATTTAATCAGTAGTACTAAAGTTAACATATTGAAAATTGGCCTTTTTTATTGGGACCAAGTTTTCTTTAGTTTCTCTAACTATTTTCTTGTAGTCATGCTATCAAATTTTCTTTCATTTAGTGAATTTGTTATGTACTCTTGTAAACTTTTGTTTGATTTCTGTCAAAAGATAAGCCAACAACAATGCTCTCTCTCTGTCTCTTATGTGGCATTTGTGTGGTTTAATTTCTGTATTTTTTTTGCGTCCACGTCTCTTATGTGAAATTTCATATTTCTAATAAATCATTTTAGGTTAATATTTATAGAGTATCTTAATTACACAACTGCATAATTTACCTTACTAAGATCTTGTAGTGTGGAATTTAATTTCAAATTTTTCTGCAATTAAAATTAGAACCACTTTTTTGAGTAAATCGCATTTCATCTTTTGGCTCTGCGATGGCCAATGTGTAAGAGCATCTCCAACGGAAGAGGTAAATGAAAAGATAAAGAGAAGGTATTTGAGAAGGCATTACACCTTTATGTTTTGGTTATTTTATTTTAAAAATTAATTTACTTTTTTATATACCTTTTCACTTTGGAATATGGAAATTTTTAAAAGGATATATTTCACTTTTTGAAAAGGTAAATAACCTCTCATCCTTGGAGATGCTCTAACGTTATACACATTTCATCTTCTCGTTTATTCTGTTTTATTAGCGCCACTTTAAGTAAATCCCAGGTATAGTTTATTTTCAATTTAATACAGAAGTTTTCTTAATCTTCGACGGTGCAATTAACTATAGAAAAATATTTATGTCAGTAGTTTATTAATTACTCCTATAACTATTATTTTCTGTAGCTAAAAAATCTTTATTCATAATTATTTTGTCAAAAATAGGCGCTACGAGATGTAAGTATACCTACGAATCCTATCCTCAAAGTGTAAATACTGAATTCCGATGGTTAATTATCCACGTAATTGCAATTTGCAATTAATGAATTATCAGTTCTTGAAAAATAACACAAAGCTCAAGAATTACACGGTGGTGGTGATTAATTAACCTAATATATATCCACCTGATTGCAATTAACGAATATACAGATCTGAAAATTCATCCAGAGCTTGAAAATTTTATGTTACACGTAATTCCCAAAATATTTTTAACATAAAATTGAGAGAGTTGGTGGAAAGCCGCTTTTGTTATTCTTGGTAAAGTATATATTCGCTTTCGTCAACTAACTTGAAATGTACTTTCAATTGGTTGAGCAGTTTTTCCACAACCTCCAACCGACACCATTTCTTTGCTAAAACAATTATTTTACATTTGATTAGGAACACATTAGCCTCGAGATTCAAATCAGCTTAACCAACATTTTATTTTATTTTATATGGTGTCTTAAAACCATTATTGTAAATATTAAATACACATTACTTAGCATGCACATGATTCACACTTATACGCATATAGATAAAGATTCAAAAGTATACGAGGCCCATATTGTAGTTGATGACAATTATATACGTGTGCATATATATATATATAGAGTTTAGGTATAAAATAAAATAAATATCATATTAAAATTTAGTACTAAAAAATAATTCCCATAAATAACAAATTACAGATCCAAATAAATGGAAAGACTTTATCCATACATCATCACTGGGTAATTTTCCTTTATCCATATGAAAAAAAGGAGTAATATAAAAAGTATACTAGGAATTATGAGTGAGAAAATAAAAAGATTAGAAGACCCTATTTTTCTTCCCTTCTAAGCTCTCTTGGCTTGCAATTGTCTCAACCCAATCAATCCACCAAAACTCAATCCCTAAACCACGAAAACTCATTCACAGGAATATCAGACGAATTAATCTGAGATCAATCGATTTGGATTTGATGAGATGGGATCGGATCAGAGTTCATGGACGCCATACAACTACAAGGATTGCTCTCTAGGAATGTGCAGCATCTACTGCCCCCAATTCTGCTACTTCATCTTCCCTCCGCCTCCGCCGCCGGACTCCGCCTCCACCTCCCCCTTCACGCCTCTCATCATTGCCGTCATCGGCGTCCTCGTCAGCGCCTTCGTCCTCGTCAGCTACTACACCATCGTCACCAGGTACTGCACCAGAGCCCGATCAGGCGACGCCGAGTATCCTCCGGCGGGTAATCAGTGGCAATCTGCGGCGGCGGCGAGCGGGCTGGAGGAGGCGGCGATCAGGTCGATCGCGGTGCGCAGGTACCGGAGGGCGGAGGGGCTGATCGAGGTGGCGGAGTGCGCGGTGTGCTTGAGCGAGTTCGAGGAAGAGGAGCGGCTGAGGCTGCTGCCGAAATGCGGCCACGCATTCCACGTGCCGTGCATCGACGCGTGGCTGAAATCGCACTCCAATTGCCCCTTGTGCCGCGCCGCAGTCGTCGCCGCCGCCTCTCCTCCGGATCCTTGCGAATTGCGTGAGGTGATTGTGGTTGTGGTGGAGGAGGAGCAGGAAGTAGTTGGCGGTGGTGCGGCGGCGGTGCCGAAGAGTCCGAATCGAAATGCGGAAGAAGGAAATGGTGCGAGGCGTTTGAGAAGATCGGTTTCTTTGGGGGATGTTAGGGTTTCGATGGGGGAATTCCGTGATGATTTGGGGAGGAATAGATGTCGATCTTCAAGGGGATTGAATTTCGCATGAACATACAAAGCCATTATTGCATGATCATTTTTCATTTTGTACATACCCCTATTTTTATTTATTAACACAACAACAATTAAAAGGAATATTTGGTTTTAGTTTCAGTTTCGATTTCCCAATTGTTTTACACAATGCAAATAGATTAGTTTTTGGAAACAGTCCCATAATTTTGTTATGATTAATGAGTTGATATTAATTTTAGGTTGGAGTAATAATAATTAATTGGTAAATAATGTAAGCTATCACCTTGGGTGATTTTATCAGTTTTATTACAACTTTTGGATTTTGCCAGTTATATTTTATCACAGTATTTAATGATTATAGCCATACCTTTTTAATATATCAATTTATCATGTCATCATCATTTGTATTTATCAATCAATTTTAGACAGTTCTTTTCAAAAAATAAAAACTAAAGTAAAATAAACATTAAAATCTTTGTGTACTCCTATAACTTATTTCATAACAAAATTATAAGCCCGCGTCTAATTACACGTCATGTCACATATATGTAATTGGAGTACTGAAATTTTGATGATAAAATCGATACAGGTTAAAAAAGTAGTATATTAAAATAAAAAAACCGAGATATATATATGTAACTGATACAATGATGGAAAAATTCCAAGGATTGAGATAAATTTATAAAATCACTATAGATTGAGGAAAACTTGAGCAGTAAGTTTATTATTTAAAAGGTGCAAAACAGATAATAAATGATACACATACATGTATTTATGGAGGCCTTAAATTAAAGCCTTCAAGTTCATCTTAAATTCTAGTACAATCATTTTATTTTTCTTTCAAATTCATGTGGTTTCTAGGGTTGTTGTGAAATGTACTTAATTCGACCTTTTACATCCATCAAATATTAGGTGTAATTGCTTAGAGGCTTGGAGTGTTTTGAAACTTTATCACATCATTTTTTATCTTCAATTTGTACTTAATATGATAAGTTGAATTGTTGTGTGATTAGGAAGAAGATATTTAAAATAGTAAGGTGACACGTATCTCTCCCATATTCACTCTCACCAACTAACTTCAAATGTACATTCAATTAGTTGAGCAGTTTCCTTCACAACCTCAACTGACAACATTTCATTGGTAAACAAACAATAATTTCACTACTCTAAATCACAACTTAATTCACTCAAATCTGTTTAAGTAGCTTTTAATCGGTTGAATGCATTTTTGTCAATTTTAATGATAGTATGTAGTGGTTATCATGTTTACCCAATTAACCTACACTACATTTGTATAAATGCATACAAGCAAAATTAATGTTAACATATCCTCATTCACTTTTAATTAGGAAAGTTAATCTAGTCCGAAATCCGCGGGTCGATCCAAATAACCCGGTAAAAATATAGGGTTAGGGCCGGAAAATTACAACCCAAATGTAGAATAGGGCTACACAGGCTGACCCATTCGGGTCGGCAGGTTATGCAGGCTGGACCGGGTGGGTTGTGGGTTAGCCCATGAGTTGAACATTTAAAATAAAAATGTAATTAAAATTTTGGGTTATATACTTATATGATGTATATATGGTAATATCAATATCAAAAGCAACATTGATATAAAGTATATAGGTAATTAAGTATTTGAAAGTTAGAATTTATTTTTGGTTATACAATTAAGAATGTCTTCAACTCCTTTGAAATGCATGATTTCCATTTAATTGTAGTCATATTCACAACATTTTTATGTATTTTGTTTCAATTTTCAATTGTTATTATTTTATTTCTCTTGATCACTTTGATAATACTTTTTAATTTACGACAATATGTTTTTCTATAAGTTAGAATATTGGATTTAATATAAAATAACACATAAGATCATTTTTGACCCGAATAGTCCGTGAGTTAGCTTGAAACCCGAAGATTTAGGGTTAGGGCCGAAAATTTATTACCCGAAAAATTCACAACCCGAATAGCCCGCACTCAAATAACCCGACAAACCGAGTGGATTAGCCCAATTGACATCCCTATTTTTAATACTCCATTTGTCTCATCTAAAGTAACTGATTGTTTTTTGGCATATATTTGGGGAAATGATAATAAATAGTTAAAATGGAAAAAAAGTAAAGTAAATGAGAGAATAATGTAGATATGACTCTCTTCTATATTATTCTCTCTCTTACTTTACTTTCTTTTCATTTTAACTACTTATTACTATTATTTTTATAAAATAATGATAAAAAATAAATTAATAACTTGAGCTGAGATAGAGGAGTATTATTTAATAGAAACATGTCTTAACCGTGGGTTTCGTTTCCATCCTAAAAAATACATTGTGGTAGCGTTCGTGGATGAGGCCCATAATGTAGTTGATGATGAATAAATACTCTTACTTGAAGGCTGAAGCATTGAAGTACAGTATGTGGTATGGAATAAATTATTAAAGCATTGAAGGCTCAACTTCAGTGTTGACCATAGGTTCCTACCCTTATAAGCCATATACTCAGCCCAACAAATTATAAAGACGCATTCAGTTAGATAAAAATTTTCAGAGATAATTAAATTATTACAAAAATCATGAAGTTTATTATCAAAAAAATCATGAGGTTTTCAATAAATTTGTGAAGTTTAAATTATCAAAAGAATCATGAAGTTTTCAATAAATTTGTGATTCATATAACAATTAAGAAATTATATGTGGATATTATCGTTGATGAGTTAAACAAAAACCTTTGTTCATAAATAATACTCTATCCGTCCTAAAAA
>JAOWBI010000040.1:1619729-1629919 GCA_028566235.1 Salvia elegans | reverse complement strand
AACGCATCTCCCAAGCCTACTGTTCGTTTAAACCGGCGGGTGGAAGGTATCACACGGCTGAAGAGTGCCGGAAGACACGGGACAGACTGAAGACCGCTGTCTCTCGATTTGCCGGTCTGTACGAGAACAACGGCCGCATGCTTACCAGCGGCCAGACGATGGAGGACGCGAAGCGGATGGCGATGGCGGAGTTCCCGGAGCTCGGCAAGCACGGCCCGTTTAACCACTGGGACTCCTATGTGGTGCTGATGGAGTCGTCAAAGTTTCGGGCGAGTTTCGCCGCTGGCTGGCCAAAGCGGCAGAAGATAAACTCTAGCGGCGAGTACAGCAGCAAAGCCGGCTCCACCGACCTCCCCGACAATGCCAAAGATATCCCGGCTCCTACCTCGTTTCACCGCCGCCGTCGCCGCCCGATTGGGCACAAGACGGAGATGCGAGCGTCTAGGAACGGGTCCCAGGAGGTCCAATCGGCATCCCCTACAGCATTCAGCCGACCCTCGAGTTCTCCCGTATTGCGCATATCCAGCATCATACGAACATGATAGAAACCATCAAGGAGTGAAGAGCGACCGATGACCCCATACACAAGGAGATGCTGCAGGGAGTCATCGACTTGATAAGGCGTGATGTTGAGCTCCCACCCATTAGCGGTAGGGGAGCATCTGGGGCATCTGGGGACTCCGACGCCGCCACGACTGGCCTAGGGGACGACGAGGAGTGAGAGAGGATTCCGACGCCGCCGCGTGTGTTGAAGCTTGGGTATGGTTTTTTTTTTCTCTCTTTAAACTATGTATTTTTTTTAATTATGTATGTTTTTTTTTTTAATATAAAATATTCGCATTTTCTCCGTATTCATGTCGAATTTTTAATTCCGTATTTAATTTCGTATATAAAATATGAAATTATGTTGTTGGGAAGTTCTAGTGCTTGTCCTAGTGCTAGTCCACTATTGTGCATTGGGAAGTCCTAATGGTGTGGCAGTGGGGTGGAAAGTCCTTATGACGTGGCAGAAGATGTTTTTGGGAAGTTCTAGTGCTAGTCCGTGGGGAAGTCCTTCCTATTGTGGATGCTCTAAAGGAAATGTCAATATCTTTATAAAATGGGATGGAAGGAATATCAAAAATATGTCAATGATTGAAAATAAGAA
This sequence comes from Salvia elegans, assembly GCA_028566235.1. Taxonomy (NCBI): domain Eukaryota; kingdom Viridiplantae; phylum Streptophyta; class Magnoliopsida; order Lamiales; family Lamiaceae; genus Salvia; species Salvia elegans. The sequence goes on along the minus strand of JAOWBI010000040.1, from coordinate 1,628,772 downwards.
GTTATTTGTACCTTTCATTAACATAAAAACCATTATCTGTGGTTAATTTATTTAGTTATATATTTAACATTTTATTTAAATAAATGTACACAAATAGAAAACTATATCTATTCTGACCAAATTAGGAGCTATGCACAGCTGCTCAACCTCCGTAAACAACATAGAGATTGAGAAGATAGTAGTATTATAGTGGAAATGGAGCCCAGAAACAGCTATGGTAGCCCAAAAGGACTACATCTAGTTTATATAGAAGGTATAATTAATGAAATGAAGAATGGTGCAATTGATTGATAATTGTGTTTGTGAATTACGAATTATTGATGGTTGATGATGAACAATTAATATCATGAATTATGATTTTTGGATTGTAGCCGACAATTTGGATGATATTATTTGATTGTTTTCATATCTTAATAGGTTGAGTGACTATTTTTGGTTTTAAAATTGTGAAGCGATTGAAACAAAAATAGGTGGAAATTTGAGAAAAAAAATTGAATTTAGAAGATAAGTTTGAATTGAGAAGCACTAGTTAAATTTAATTATGAGTAGGTAACTAGAAAAATGGAAAGGAAGCTTGCTTCCGGCAAAGTAAAACACGGTTTATGTATTAAATTATAGCACTTTCAAAACTTGAAGGTAGCTTCATTGTTTTCTGCTTTGCTACTTATGAAATCAAAGGGGCTATTCTCTTGCATTTCAATCCAAGCAAATCTTGTGGTCATACATACTCATGGATCAAAATCCACAATTAAGTTACCATTCATACTCATTCTATATTCCTCAATTGGGATTTAAAATATACACAAAACATCGCACTCAATGGGTCCCAACGTGAAATGTCTAGCTCCACCACCATTATTGGTCCGCCTCCGCTATCAAGATCAGTTAAATGGCACATTCATATTTTTGTTTCAATTTGATATATAGAAAATGCCTTTTGGGGCCGAATGTGAAATGTCTAGCTCGATTAGTAGTTTATTCCTCTGTATTGATCATTCACATTGGAAATGCAAATGGAATGAGTTCAAATTTCGGACTTAAGAGAACTACAATTGAAACCAACCCTAAAATTCAATTATTAATAAATTAAAAAATACAGTATATGAAAATTAATTATAAACCCCAAATGGCGTTATTTATATTGAAGAAAGATTGCCAAAAGTGAGACATGTGATTTCAGTTTTCCATGTGTTGAATGCATTATGCAGTAGTTGAGTGAACATATTGTGATCATTTTGTAACTAGTAAAAATAAAGGCAAAAATGAAAGTGTAACACAATTAAGATTTCCTATAATTAAGTTATATAGTTGGTGCAAAGTCCAACTTTATCATGGTAAACAGTAGCCATAAATACAAGTTAAGGTTGTACTGAATTATCACCCAAGTCTAACCAAAAAAAAAAAAATTATCCCAAATCATTTTCAGACATGATCTAATATCCCATAATGCTCATATTTCCTTGTAAGATTTCCCAATTCAAATCCTATAGCATAGACTAAAGAGTTAAGCTAAAGTCTGATGATATTATCTATTCATACCATTCATGGAAAGCATTGTTTCTTCTTCTCCTCCAATGCCTTCTTCACTTGCATCCTATTTATATGACACAACCATTCTTGTCAGATTACATGCACACACATGTTCCTCTTATGATGTCGATCGACAGCCGCCTCCGTTCGCCTCTTCTCTTACTCTACCTCGTCTTTGCAAGGGTAGTCGTAGCTGCACAAGAGAATGTGAGCAACTCTATCTAACTAACCAGTTTTCAGTACTCTGAATATGATGATTGATGTGATTTTTTCAGGACATGTACATTGTTTTCTTGAGAGACGAAGCCTCAGGCGAGAGATTGCTCGAGACACACCACAGTGTCCTCTCTTCATTAAAGGGAAGGTTTGTTACCATTCCTGCATCTCCATCTTCTTGTAGGCCAAGAGACTATGGCAAAAAGGCGCGAATTTGAGTGTTCGTCTCTTTGATTTTGGTGGTGTTTTTGTGTAGTGAGACCGATGCTTCGGAGTCCCTTGTGTATAGCTACACCAAAATCTTCAATGCATTTGCTGCAAAGCTGTCTCAAGATGAAGCCAGAAAGCTATCAAGTATGTAATGCTTATGTGATTTTTGTGTGTATTGATGTGTGATCAGTTGATTGTCATATATGATGTGTAAAAAAACTTCAGATATGGAAGAAGTGGTGTCGATTTTACCCAATAGATACCGTAAACTACACACAACGAAGTCGTGGGAATTCGTTGGCCTCACTCCAAACTCAAGAAGGAACTCCAAAGTCGAGAGCAATATCATCGTTGGCCTGCTTGACACGGGAATCACTCCAGATTCCGACAGTTTCAAGGACGACGGCCTTGGCCCGCCACCCGCAAAGTGGAAAGGGGGTTGTGCACCCAACTTCTCAGGATGCAACAAGTAAATCTATTTCAATTTTCAACATCAGCTAGATAGATATGTGTTGTAGTTTTAAGGAAATTCCCTGTTTTCTACCTCTGAAGCAAACTTATTGGAGCAAAGTATTTTAAGCTGGACAAGAGGCCTGATCCGGATGACGTCCTATCGCCCTTGGACACAGACGGGCATGGGACCCACACGTCATCCACTCTAGCAGGAGTCCCGGTCCCCAATGCAAACCTCGATGGTCTAGCACAGGGCACTGCACGCGGTGCAGTGCCTCATGCTCGGGTGGCCATGTACAAAGTCTGTTGGGCCTCCTCCGGGTGCTCTGACGCGGACATCCTTGCTGCGTTTGAGTCCGCTATAAGTGATGGTGTCGACGTGATATCCATCTCTATAGGTGGTGTAACCGGGAGCTACACCGCGGACTCAATAGCAGTGGGGGCCTTCCATGCAATGAGGAAAGGGATCCTCACAGTTGCCTCGGCTGGCAATGATGGGCCGAACCATGGCACTGTTGCGAACCACGCGCCTTGGCTTTTCACCGTGGGGGCGAGTGGGATGGACCGGCAGTTCAGGAGCAACATCGTGCTGGGAAACGGAGTCACGCTATCGGTAAGTCTGCACCTTGGATTCCACCTCCCACTGCTCCCATTGGAACAACTGGCTCAGGACAGTGATGTTTTCTTGATTTAGGGAGTCGGGATAAGCACGTTCGAGCCAACGCAGAAGCTGTACCCGCTCGCGAGTGGGATGGACACTGCCAAGAGCTCGGATACGAAGGAGGAGTCGCGCTACTGCCTCGAAAACTCCATGGATCCCAACAAGGTGAAGGGGAAGCTTGTCTACTGCAAACTGGGTTCTTGGGGTACTGACTCTGTCATCAAGGGCCTCGGTGGCGTTGGCAGCCTCATCGAGAGCGACTCCTTTCTCGATGCTGCACAGATCTTCATGGCTCCGGCGACCATGGTGAATTCCTCGGCAGGGAAGAGAATCATTGACTACATTCATTCAGCAAAGTAGATTCCCACCTTCTTCATAGTTTATAACAGCATTCTTGGATTTCTCAGACAATACTTCGATTTATCTGTTGTTCTGTGCAGAACACCATCTGCAGTTATACACAGATCAGAGGAAATCAAGATCCCAGCTCCCTTTGTAGCTTCATTTTCTTCAAGGGGTCCCAATCCAAGAACAAAGCATCTTCTCAAGGTAATAAATAGGACCAACTGCATCCAGTTCTTACTGAGCTTTTTTCGTTCCGGTCTCTGATGAAAAACAATACCAACAGCCGGACATAACAGCTCCTGGGATCGACATCCTAGCATCATACACACTTCTGAAATCGCTAACCGGACTGAAAGGTGACACTCAGTATTCCAAGTTCACCTTCATGTCCGGTACATCGATGGCGTGCCCACATGTAGCAGGCGCTGCGGCCTACGTGAAGTCGTTCCACCCCAACTGGTCTCCAGCAGCCATCAGATCTGCCATCATGACTACCGGTAAATAACACTCCCTGATTTCGAGTATCTATGCTCGGGTCAATTTTGTCAGCTCTACAACCACCACCATTTATTGCTGAAATTTATTTGACCTTGTGCAGCAAAGCCTATGAGCTCGAAAGTGGACAAGGATGCTGAGTTCGCATACGGGGCAGGGCAGGTTAATCCGACAAGAGCAATCAGCCCTGGGCTGGTGTATGACATGGATGATATGTCTTACGTCCAGTTTCTATGTCGTGAAGGCTACAATGGAACCAGCATCGGCAGTTTAGTTGGCCAGGGACCGATAAACTGCTCGAAACTGGTTCCTGGAAATGGTGAAGATGCCATCAACTATCCCAGTATGCAACTAGCCCTCAAGAATAAGCAAGAACCTACCGTGGGAGTTTTCAAGCGGAAGGTGGTGAACGTTGGCATGCCTAAGGCAGTCTACAACGCTACCATCAGAGCTCCGGAAGGGGTGGAGATAGTGGTGAAACCGGCCACGCTCACCTTCACGAAGGCACTGCAGAGAAAGAGCTTCAAAGTCGTGGTGAAGGCGAAGCCTATGTCCGACCAGGTTCTCGTACTATCGGGCTCACTCACATGGAGAAGCTCTCACTACACAGTGAGGAGCCCTATTGCTGTGTATAACCCATGGGCCAATTAATTAGAGAAACTGAATTATGCAAATAGAATTCTTTTATAGAAAGCCTGTAAATGTTGACAATTGAATAAAAAGGAATCTGTGAATTTCTGGTCACATACAAAATTGCCTTGATTGAGATCATGCATATTACAAAATTTTAAAAAAATCAAAAAATCAAAAATCACTTATTGGCCTTCAGGAGAAAGAATTTCTGGAGTGGATGATTCCAGAGTCGAGCTGGGACGACGTCAGGGGCTGCGATGCAACTGTTTCCGGGACGGAGGCAATCTGTTACGCCAGCAATCTGCGTTGGATATCAAGCCTTCTGTTTCCCTTTTTTAACTATTTCAAGTTCCGATTCAGCTTCTTGGAGCTTTGCTTTTAAGATCGATACTCTCTGCTCCACCTCCTCTATCGACCCTCGTTGAATGGATGCTTCATATTGCGTTACAAAATGTTTCGAAAAGGCTTGCAAGGCTTGAACTCCACAAACCTGTTCAATAACATCAAGTATCAGAGAGAGAGAGAGAGAGGTGTGGTAGGACTACATCGAAAGCATCAATGCGATTATAACATACTTCCTGAGGCAGCAATGGCAGCCTAGTTATGTTGAAGTCGTCATACAACACGTAGAACTGATCAAGATACTTCCGTTGCATTTGCATTCTAGCTTTGAGCAATTTTGATTCAACGGCTGAAAAGTTAAAGATACAACATTGATCAAAATAAACAATTTGATACTTAAAAAAGCACCACAACAATGGAAATGAATAGTACACCTTCTTCATCAAAGATTACTTGGTTAATAACGATATTATGAGTATCTATTTCAAATCTGGTGAGCTCCTGAACTAGCCGTTCAGTTTCGTATAGAGACAGGAACTCCGGAATGCAAACGCAGATGAAAGTAGTCAAATCCTGCCAGGCAGTAATCAAGAAACAGATACACCGGATTATTAATGTGTAAAAAATCATAATCATCACTCAAGAGTTGAACGAAGGAACTTCTAATTCATACATCCTTGTAACATCAATAAACCTCAGGAATAAACAGCACCAGAGAATCATTTGAGGTCTTACGGGATCCTTAAATTGTTTGTTTACTTGTTCGATCACATCTTTCATGCCTTCAAGCTTACCCAATATGTCATCTTCACCAAAATCATTATCAACACCAAACATGCGAGTCATCTGCATGAAAGACCGAGAGCTACTCACTTTCCTTGCCAATGAAACAAGCTGGAGATGTAAGAGAAACCAAGAACCTAAAAGAACTCCCAAGGGATTTCTGAAACATGATCAGAAAAATTGGTAATTTTCATTTCAACAAATTAAAAGATTGGACATTCCACATGAAGAATTTTCTAGGCGAAAATATTGGAGCCATTCAGTCAAATGTTTCCCTTACATCAAAGATTTAATGAATATTGCTAATTACGAATTCATGGTGAGACCTTCAAAAATATATTCAGAATAACTACTATATTTTGAAAAGTCATCATCCGTGTACCTGGGTGAATAATCCACCAAACTTATTCCTCAAACTCATCAACTTTGAAAGACCTTTCTCTAATGTCGACGGAAATTGTAGCAACCGAAGAGTATGACCAGTTGGAGCTGTATCAAACACTATAACAGAATAATCCATAGTCTGCACTAGCCTGCAATCCAAATTCAAGACCAATTCAATTAGGAATGGGGGAACAAATATACATGGATCAGTGAACAGAAATCAAGTAAGTATTGATTCACATTTTAAAAGTAGAGATCAAAGCAACCATAGTTCCTTAAAAAATAACTCCCGTTGAGATCGAAACTGAAGAAGCAATAATGAGCTCAATATGAAGAAATTTAAATCGATGTAGTAATACAACATAATTAATAAGAAATGCTATACTTCCATAGGAGTATAGGACTGGAAGATAACTCCTAATGTTAATCTCCAAAAAAAAGCTGTTAATTTTGACATTGCAAAGAAGAAAGATATAGGCATTTGTAGAAGTGACTAGCCAGCAAATGTGGTATATTAAACATGCATATAAAGTTTAGCACGAGCATGACATCGGACTTACTTGAGCATTTCTCCAAAACTCATAGCCTCATCGATTCCAGGGATTGAATTTGTCAAGTCCGACATAAACCCATCAGTTCCATCTGAACTAAGATTTTCCTCATTTTCCACATTAGGATCGACTTCCTAGAAGAAAATGACTACATCAGTCGACAAAAAATATCACACATACTTGGCCATGCCAGAACATAGATTCGCTTCAAACTAAAATCTGCATATACTCCACACCACTTGCTCTAGCTATCACATCAACATGTTATAACAGAACATTAAGCAAGTCAGAGCATTTCAACATCTCAACATTGCATAACTGAAGTAACAATCAAGCAATCACAACAATTAAGAAATTCCAAAACATAATCAATTACTAAATCATAGGGACTCTTAATTCATCAATCCAAGACAGGAGTGAACATCGTAAAATCCAAATTACTGTAAAATTCTACATCGTTATCTTTAAACATTTACTAAAAGACCTCCAAATTTGTTTCTTTATCACGTTCAAATCAAAATGCAATACCCGTAAATATAAAAAATTCAGACAGTAACGTTCCTAACCATTGCATACAAGTTTGTGAAGCCGTTAACGAGAGTGGGGATCTTGGTGAACCTCTGCTGAAACGCATCGCTGAGGTTATGGGCGGGGTCGGTGGAGATGATGAGCACAGAGGGTCTAACGTTGGCCAGCAGAATCGACATGATTGAGCTGCACGTTGTCTTCCCCACTCCCCCTTTGCCGCCGACGAACACCCACTTGAGCGACTCCTGCTCCAGAATGTTCTTCACCGTGCCCTCCGGCATTTCCTCGCTCGAACCCATGAATCAATCTTGATTGATTCTGCGATCAAATTACCCGTTTTTTTCTGTGGGGAATTTACGCAAACATGTGGAGTGTGTGCTGTGTTTCACCGGGCATGGAAAGAGATCTTGAAGCGTTGTTGATTTGATGGAAAATCCTTGAGATTGTTACATCGATTAAAGATTGTTTTTTTAATTTATCAAGATTATCATAGTAAAATGAGCTTTGGCAATAATATTTAATAAAATAAAGATTAGGATGTAGTAATAATTTTAATCATGCATCTCTACTTGCAATGTAATATTAACATATTTCCATGAATCAATGAATCTCACACCATTTACATACCAAATTCCCTTCTAAAATGTCACAAATTTGCTGATATTATACAGCCTACTACATTCTGTGAATTCAAATTTCTCAGAATCAAAAAGGGGAAACAAAAAAAAAAAAAAAAGGTAGTGAAGCAAAATAGTTTCTATGTTGATCTAGAGGTTGCTGCATAGGGGAGCAGCCACTGCTGCGAATACTCGGCTGAGATCTCCGAGGACTGTGGCGTTGTCGGAGGAGGCGCCTCCATCGACTCCTGCACTGAGAGACGGCACACGGGGCAGGTAGACTGCTTCCTTAGCCAAACATCAATGCAGCATAGATGGAAACTATGCCCACATTTTGGCATAATTCTCAGCACCTCTTTCTCTTGATACTCACACAAGCAAATGCTGCATCTGTAAATTCACAACATATTCAGTTTAAACAAAGATCAACCTATTTCATTCAAGCCAATCATTGATTCTCACTGTGTATTCTCCATTGAGCTGAATGCTTCGCGATTGAACTTCATTGTAGGGATTGCTGCAACCACTACTGGTTCGAGGCCATTAATCCGATGATCTGGCTGCCACACATCCGAAGAAGCTGTTATAATCGATGATGATCTATACATTGAATCTTCAAGAATGCAATGGTGATTGAAACCTCAAGGCTATATCCATATGGAAAAAGCTTCAACTAACCAATCTACTTCTAGTAATTTGTATGGTTAATTGCCTCTAATTTAACAACAACTATCACAACAGCAAAAAATGACAATGTATTTTACAGCCAGAGATTTCACAGGAAAAAAATACATTTAGGCAAGGGGAGAAACAAGATGAAGCAATCACACTACCTTAGAAATCACATAGTAATATAACTGTATAACCAAACAACTTCAACATAAACATTCACTTAGTTGAATTCATGTACAAGAACACGAGAAAATATCAAGATTGCAATGATCATAGGTAATTAGCCCAAGGCTCAATCTAAAAGACCAGCAAAACAGATACATACCAGCTCAAGATCGATTCTTGAATCAATATCCAACATTTGCTGGGCCTCCAAGCGGCGGAGCCGCCCGCAAATCAGCCTGGTGCAGACAAAAACAATGAAAGTTGCACTCATTCCAAACCCAATAATTGTGGTGATCAGATTCATCCCAGACCCCAACATAACACCACTCCTATTTTTTTCAATCCCCACTCTCTCAAGACAAGAATCCTAGATCAAGATTGCTTTTTCAGGTAGATCATCTGAAAGTCAACTATTAGGTGAGATTGAGAATAAGTCATCCCCCCAAAAAAATGAAAAT
>JAOWBI010000040.1:1055712-1065881 GCA_028566235.1 Salvia elegans | reverse complement strand
GTGTATCTAATTGTCAATTTCATACTGTGACAAAAAGCAGGCACGGCACTCAAGAACATAAAGTTCCAAATTCAAAACTAAGAAGAAAGGAAAGGTCATGGAAAGAAAAATATACTCACGCCTTTTATTTCACATAATTGCTTAGAGGTGTGGTCCAATTTTCTTTAAATTCAATTTATTTTCCTGAACAGTTCCACTATAAATAGAAAGTTTTTTCTAACCATGAAATGAATTATTGAAATAAATGTTACTCCATGTTTGAGGAGAGGAAAAATATGTGTAGCATATTTATTTTAATTGGTTTATTTCTTAATGATTGCCGATTGGTGTATTGTTGCAGTAGCTTTTTAGTTAAAAATTACTTTAAGAATAGATAAAATCAAAATAACAAGATCGATACAATAAAGGTGAAGTCAATCTTATTTCTATATGTGCAAGTAAGAGTGATTAATATTATAATTATAGATTTTTACTTATTATATTGATTCACTACTATACTTACTACTTCGAAGTCATCAACTTTTACAGTTCAAAAATCTTGAAACAATATTTGGCACTGTCATTTCTATAGGTTGATAGCCTTAATATTTCCACTACGCATGAAATTCTGATGAACATTATTAATTATTAATGTGAGCTAAATTCTCCAACTTACTGATCACCAAGTAGAAATTTGTCGAGTAGACTATTAGAGCTTATAAAAGTTAAATTACATAAGTTATATTATTATAAAGAGTAACAAAAGAACAAAAGTTAAATAACACATCTACTTTAAAAAACTCTTACTATAAAACAGCAAAAGCTTATCCAACACCAAATTTCTAGTTTTTAAACTGTCAGAAAGAAGTGTATGTTTAAAATGCAAAAATTTAACAACCAAATCAGTTTCAACCGAATAGCACAAAACTTCTTCAAGATTGTCCAAAAACTCCTAGGAAAATAGTTACCAGACAACTTTTTTGACAGAAACGAAAGGGCTTCAAGATCAACGGTAACGGCGCAGGGATAGGGTCTGGTTTCTCTTCCATGTGGCCCTCCTTGACGGGCGTGCCTTGTGGTGCAAGTGACCCCTGCCTCTGAGACCCCTGTACTTCTTTCCAGCAGAGGTAAGTCCTCGGAGCTCTCTATGTTTGTGGACCGGGTTAACGATCCAGTTGATCCTTGGGTCATTGCGGATGGTAGTGTGAGCTGGGTCGATCAAGATTACTTCGAAGTACTTGTAGGTTGAGTCCTGCAACGACATGAAAAACTCAGTAGTGAGACTTCTAAGAAACAAAAGGAATAAAAGAGAGATACGAAGTATATGCAAACCTCATTGATCCAGTAAGAACTCAGGACCCTAAGCCCACCCAATTTCCGTCCAGCACGTTCCTCAGCAACTGATCTCTTGCTACGTTGGAACTTGAGCTGGGTGACTCCCTGGTTGGTGGGCTTTCCGTACACAATACCCTTGGAGACTGGCCTCTTCCTTCCACCTCTTCTAATACGAACTCGGTAGATCACATATCCCTATGAGAGAGTATTCAATGACCAATCATAACACCATAAAAATGAAAGGTAACTTAATTAAAATAAATGAACTAGTGAGGAAAATCCATATAGGTTCACACTATCAGGAGACGATCTAAGAATTATTCTAACTCTCAACGAGTTCCAATAATTTTAGGTGAGAAGGAGACTGATTATTTCGACTTCTCAAGAAGCTCAATCAAGGGCGAAACTCTATATTACAAAAAGTACATAATACATTTAGATTCTTTTGAAGCAATATATATTATAAAAGAAATGGCATTTCAACTATGAGGATGGGAAGATTACTGAATGTTTTATAAACTCGAAAAGCGACTATTTTGGTTCAAGAAAATGAAGCATATTTAGTGTGTATCGCCAAAATGTGAACTAATCTGTTCTAAAAATTCTGTTCTTTACAATGGCACACACACACAAACAAGTCTTGTACATGTAGGGCATCGTATTGCAAAATTTTCAAACAATCAACTTGCTAGCAAAATGCATAGCTTCCTTTAGCAAACACCATAAATTATCACAACCGCATCAATTAAAATAATATTGATTTGAGCAAAATAATATTCGGGACACTTTCAACACCTGAAATGCTTTGGCAGCTATTATACCACAACAGACTGAGCTTCACTTCTATATTATATTTCAATACCTCAAATATAAAAAATGGGGTCAAATATACAAAAAAAAAAAACAAGTAAACGCTAGAGTAACTTTCTATCGGAAAAATACAAGTAGAAAATCAGATTTATCACAGAATCAAATTACATAACCAAATCAGCCAAACTGTAACCAAAAAATCCACACATTAACCTATCAGCAGGAGCAACAATGCACACGAAAATGATGCAACAACCCCAATTTAATCATATAAAAAACTCATTTTCTCAATTCGTTAATAAAAATCACTCAGGCAACAACAAAATCGATCGATTTATAAACCTAACCTACGCATCAAAAGCACGAATTTTCCAATTTCAAATATTAAGCAAAAAACAATTCCTACGGCTAAGAGCGAAAATGTACCTGCTTGGCCTTGTATCCGAGGCGGCGCGCCTTGTCGGGGCGGGTCGGGCGAGTAACGCGAACAACAGCGGGAAGCTGGCGATACTCCCAGCAGCGAACCCTAAGCAGGAAGCGCATCACATCGGATTGCTTCTTCTTCCATAGCTCCGACACATAAGTGTATGCACCTGTAGAATGCGAGACAACACGGTCAAAAAATAGGAGTCTGTGAATGGAATTCAACGCCGACGGCGGTGCGGCGGAGATATTTACCCATGGTTGTAGCCGCTGCAGTGAGAGATGGGAAGCGGAGCCTAGAGAATTATACTATGGCATTTGGGATTGGGAAAGCTAGGGTTTTAGTTCAGTTTATTTGGGCCTTCATACTGTTTGGATTGAGTTGGGCTGTTATTGAAAATGGATTCTTTTGGGCCTGTGTACAAAGAAATAAATGGTGGTATAAATAAAATATTTTATTATAAATATGTGGGTGTTAAATAAAATTTTATTAAAGTAATTTTTTGTATATTAAGCGTAATTTATTGTTTTAGCTATTTTGGGATTTTAGAAAGACCAATCTAAACAGAATCCAAAACTAGAATTTTGAAGAACTGATACTAAAATTCAAATCCAAATTAACATTTTGATTTGGTGGCTTAGTTATTGCCTTTTGTGATATTTTTTATTTCAATCATAAATATTAAAATTAAAGTGTTTAATTAGAAAATTAGGTGAAGATCAGGTCTATCAAACTTTCAAACTTTGTTCTAAAAGAGATAAAATTGAATGAAATACTAGAAATTGCAACAATAAAGAGTTTTTAGATTGAGTGTCTTGTAGATGAGCTGAACCAATCGTATCTCGAGACATATAACCCTAAATGACGCTAGGCCATTGGTCAATTGAGTCAAGTATTTAGAATAAATCATACTAGTCAATAAGCTAAGAGAAATCATGGGTGATTTGCTCTTTATTAATCGAAATTTTGTGGCAGAAAGGCAAATCTAGTGGCAATACGATTAAATCATTCATATTTTACATTCACAACCAATTTCTTGATCTTCTTCGGTTCTTCCTTGTTCACTCTCTTCCTCCATCACTCTCAAATCTCCAAAAAAAAAATTCATTTAATCACTCGGGTTGATACAATGGCCTTCCTTGGTGATCATTTGCTCATCGATACTACTAATTTGTTCAGCTTATTCACCTTCTTCTCTCATTCTTTATCAATTATCATACTTCGATTATTTACAATCATTTCCATCAATTATGTGAACTATTTAATGTCTTGACTTAGACCATTCAATGAAAACAATGCTGTAACAATGTGGTTTGCTAATGTTTATTGAATTAGACTAATTTAAGGTACCATTCCATAGTAATTGTTGCATCTATCACCAATTATTGAGGCCATAATTTTCTTCGTCTTATAATGTGTAGTCTACTTCTGATTCAAAACACCAAGTTAAAGGTAGAGTGACAAGAGATTCAAATAAAATTGTAGTAACACATATTTTGGCTTGTTTAAATTATTGTCCTGTTGGTAATTTTATTGTTCGTTTTTAGTTCTTTTGGTTGGATTAAACGTTGTACTTTAATGTTCACTATTTTTTGTGCTTTTAGCATTTTATCCCAAGGCTGGATAGGTTTTTGTGACTGTGGAAAAGTTTTTATGGCTCTGCCTTGGACAGATTTGTGGTTGTGCCACTCTATTATGGACACTGTAAGAAAAATGATTCATAACATATTTGTGGTGGTTGCACTTTGATTTAAGTATAGGTTGGTAGAATCTATTACTAATCAAATAAAAGCGTTGATAAAAAAATTGTTGCTATAATTTTTTGAGTATGGACTCGTTATATCATAGGCTACAGTAGTTAGGGCTGTCTAGTGTCTCTATCTTGAGTTTAATTTAACATTTATAACAGTTAGGGCTGTCTAGTGTCTATATCTTGAGTTTAATTTAACATTTATAAGTCTGTCGTTTATAATTTGAATCACATAAGTAAGTGGTACTAACGAATTGACAATATGACACGTCACATCATGTGGTGTGCAGCAGTCTACGGGTAGCGAAACGAGTTACCCGTGGCTACCCGCACCCGACAAGTCAGACACTTGTATCCGATTTCAGTCAAATTTGTTATTCCAATATTCGCCCCGCAACATATCGGGATTACCCGATACCCGTGTCGAGTATCCCGTACTCGACATTGCGGGTACCCATACCCGATCCGAAACCCATATGCTAAGTATGACCCTTCAATCTTGCAGAAAGTGCTTCAAACCAAAGGTTGAGTTCATGAAACCAATTAATATTTATGGTTTGAGTTTTTTTATAGTACTTATCATCAATGTCGGTAATCTACTGTTGTATTTTATACAAGTCTGTAATGTCAGAATGAACTTTGAGATTGTTGCCGTACTATGATTTCAGATATTTTTTTTTTAATTTGCTCTTCAATCTTCATGCAAAAATTTGAACCATCAACTATGCACATATGTGGTGATTTATAGCCTCACTTACTGAAAAAATTAAAATATGATAAGAGATTTACTGTATATGCTGTATATTTTAATATATAATTTGCACATTTCCAAATTTCAAATTCAAAATTACAATGCAAATCGAAATTTACTGTATTAATTTTGATTATAAGCTTTGAATAGATTGAGAATAAAAGTAAAGAGAGCTCTATTGCTAATTCTGGTGAGTTTTCAAATGTATGTTCGTTGGAATATTAAAATATTTCAAAAAAACTCTTAGAACTTTTAGATTCTATGAAATATTAAAAGATTGTATATAGCTACTACTAATAATATCGGGTATTATAGGGACTAACGGGTATACTCGTGCGGGCAGCGGGTATACCCGTTGCCCACAAAACTCTAAACCACACTACCCGATCCCGCCCCATTTCCCGTTATCGTCGGTAGCTGTTACCCAAAACCCGGTGGGTATCTGGTCGAAATGAGAATAACCCATTACCCGCTACCCATTTTGCTATCCCAGCAACACTGCAACGTTCTAAATGTTACGGACATTGGTACGTATGTATTTGCATTATGATACATGACATAATAATAAAATTAGATTAGTACTCCCTCCGTCCTTTAATGGTTTACTTTTGTCATTTTTGTCCATCCGCAATAATTGTCTATTTTTACTTTTTACCATAAATGGTAAGTGAGTCTCATATCCCACTAATTCATTTCGCTCGCATTTCATTACTATAATACTAGTAATTATATAAAAGTAGGACTTATATTCCACTAACTTTTTTAACCTACTTTTTTAAAAGTATATTTCTTAAAATTCCTGTCAGAATCAAAGTGGACAATTAATGAGGGACGAAGAGTATATGATTATTTTTTCTCCATTTCTCAATTTGGTTTGATTTCAGGTATCAGTAGTGTCAAAATTCCCCTTTCTTGAATATCCAACACCATTTTTTCTTGTTAATGCCACGTATTTGCATCATGTATTTCCTAAGATTGAGGCCCCAACATAATTTCAATATTGTCATGATTGACATATTATTTTCACACATGACTCCCAATAAATATGTCATATTCTCTCAATTTCAGAAAAAAATTGAATCAATCAGAATTAGACATTTTTTCTTGAAATACAAATATGATTATAACATGAGAGAAAAATTACCAGCATTGATTGTATGCACTAAAGTCAGCCAAAAATAATTTAATTTGCTTACTTATTCAAAATTCAGCCAAAAATGCATAACTATCATCCAAACTGATTTTATCAACCAATCATTTTTATAGCTTTTGTTTCCAACTATTCATATGGTCAAATTTTCTGTTTTAGTCGAAGATGATAAAGTGGAAGAAGTCCATTTGAGAGTAATCAATACATATCCAAGTTGCAACTATATTAATTATGTAGACGTCAAATATACGACCACGCCTTCCAATATACTCCCTACGTCCCACATTAACTGTCACGCTTGTATTTCTGCACTCGTTTTATAAAAATAATAATAAATAGTTAAAGTGAAGAAATGCTAAAGTAAGAGAGAGAATAATATAGAGAATAGTCTTGTCTACATTATTCTCTCACTTACTTTACCATTTCTCCATTTTAACTATTTATTAAATGTGACAGTTAATGTGGGAAGGAGGGAGTATTTAACTCTAAACTCCTAATCATTTTTATTATATATGTCTGCGCACAGTGAATGTGGGTCAAACCCGATCCGGATCTGAGTTTAACCCGCCTAGAGAGGAGGTGGTGGCAGTGGTGGTGGCGAAGGAGATAGAGGTGGTGGCAGTGGCTGTGGCGAAGAAGGAGATGGTATGTGTGCACCGTGAGAACAAGTCCGTAGGAGATTTGGTCTTATATAAATCCTTTGTAGATGGGAGAAACATTTCTTAAACTACAATGTTAGATTGTGATCCTTGTTTTATGTGAATGAATAATGATTTTTTTTAATTTAACCTTTACACAATCAATAATTGTGACATATCAAAGCCTTTTTTTACTTTCTTCTCCTTGTTTTATCCCTATAATGAACATTTGCTGGCTGACTGATATCACACGTCATATAATTGCTAATAAATTGAAAAATAAGACTCCTACATTTAATAGAACTTGAACTTGAACTAAATTAACTAACTATGTTGGTTGACTGGTAGTGGCTGCTTAATTATCCAGTCATTTAAAGCAAAGTAACTAATTACTTACTACAGTTATTAAAACAAGCCTAATCTATATGATGATAAGGATAACAAAATAGCCTATTTCTCTCTCTGATAGTCAACCAACTCACCAGTTTTCATACCATAACATAGTTGTCATCTCCTCTGCTAGTCAACAAAATCTCCCCTGTTTTCAAATCTCTTTTAATTTCCCAAATAAAAACTCCACCTTTCTCTCTACAACATAACATGGAGATTGACTGACTCCTAAGAAAGAGAGGTGGTGGTGGTGGTGATGACAACCATGGATGGTCGGATATGGAGCAAGCTTCCCGATCATCTCCTCGAACACGTCCTCTCCCTCCTCCCTCTCAAAACCTTCCTCTCCCTCCGATCAACCTGCAAACACTTCAACTCCCTCCCCTTCACCCCCTACTTCATCTCCCGCCACTCCCTCCCCGACTCCCCGCCGCCCTTCGCCCCCCTCCTCATCCTCTCCCACCCCCACTTCCACCACTCCTCCCCCATCTTCAACACCTCCCTCAACACCTGGTGCTCCCTCCCCCTCTCCTTCCCCCCCATGCCCCCCTCCTCCTTCCTCCTCTCCTCCTCCCACGGCCTCCTCTGCTTCTCCCTCCCCTCCACCTCCTCCTTCCTCGTCTGCAACCTCCTCACCCGCTCCCTCCGCCGCATCAAGTTCCCCGCCTCCCCCTTCTCCTTCGACCTCCCCACCTTGGTACCCTCCTCCCCCTCCTCCGCCACCGACGGATACAAGCTCTTCATGCTCTCCACCACCGGATCATTCCACCACGCCCTCGTCTACTCCTCCATCTCCAGCTCATGGGCGCGTTTCCCGGGCCCCGAGCCAGCCTCAATCATCAACGAGAACCACCACCAGAAGGGCGTCCTCTACAGCGGGGGGATTCTCTTCACGACGCCCGAGCCTTTCCACATTGTGAGCTTCCAGCTGGAGAGCGGCGAGTGGGAGAGGCCGCTTATTGATCTTCCCGATGGGCTTGTGTTCGCGCGGCTGGCTGGGGACGGGGACCGGAAGCTGTACCTGGTGGGCGGGGTCGGGACTAGCGGGATCTCGAGGAGCATTAAGCTGTGGGAGCTGGGGGAGGGGTGGGTGGAGGTGGAAACAATTCCAGAAATGGTGTGCAGGAAATTTCTCTCTGTTTGCTACCATAATTATGAGCATGTGTACTGTTTCTGGCATCAAGGCTTAATCTGTGTGTGCTGCTACACATGGCCTGAGATATTATACTACAAAGTTTCTAGAAGAACCTGGCATTGGCTGCCTAAGTGCCCTTCTTTACCTGACAAATGGAGCTGTGGATTCAGGTGGTTTTCCTTCACACCTCAGCTTTATGCCTCTGTATAAAACACTTCAGTTTTGTTTCATATCTTATAGATTTGAGTATATTGATATTTGGTATGAGATGTATACATGTATTACTCTATCAGTAATTCAGCATATTTGTTTTAAATTTACAGAATAATGTACAGTAAAGAATTGAGTTCTGAAATGAAATCTAACTATATGAAAACTTAGGTATTGCTGGGGTGATCTTTGTATAAGTAGACAAGCATGATGTACTAATGTTTAGGGCTTGAGAGAGAGTGTCAAGCCAAACCTCGGGGTTTTTTCCATGGCCAAGGTGTCGAAACTGCCGGAAATGGTGAGGAGAGATTTGGGTTTCAGTTCATGCTGGGCGAGGGCAGCAAGATGGCCGTGGTTGTTGAGTTTTGCCTTCACTGTTGTGTGTGGATCGACTGCATACGAGCATCCTACTGTTAACGTGTTCTCGTTCGTAGAGAACTTTCTGGCAATCTCGCCCACGGCAGCCCCTTTATTCAGCTGGTCCAGATGGCGCAAGTAAGACACCCTTACCGCATCTCCTTTGTCAAACCTAGAGGTAGCAAGAAATAAGAGATGTGCCATTCAAGCAGTCATTTATAAGATACAAATCCCAACAAATCCCAGTGGATCTATCACCTGCATAAATTTAAGACTAACCAAAGTGCAGCGCAGGCATAAAAACATACACAAACTCCGCACTGATGATTGTGAATATTCAAAACTGGGTAAGGCAACGACTAGATCATAGAGGACTAGGCCACATAGGCAATTTTGTTAGCAAATAACTCAAACCAACTTCTGCTTCACTAAAATGGTGCTAAGTTGAAATCAAAATGGAGCTGAATCGATTTCTTCCTAACAACATGTTTAAAATGCATCAAAAACTTGAAGTGGCAGGTTTCTACATAACAAAATCTCAATATGGCAATATGCTGCATCTCTTTTTATTCTAAAATAACTGGCCAAAAAGTACAACCAAAATATCATTGCCATTCTAAAGTTCATTTTTAAGAAATGGGCTATCAATTTTTTCAGAAGTTGACATGAAAAATCAAATTCATTTATAAGCAAAGTGGCCTTAACTACATAAGAGTAAGAAGCTTACAGAATAGCAGAAACAACAGCATTGGGTGTCTTCAAGCTGAATCCGGCATTGTACTTAGCAAAATTTCCAGAAGAAACCATATAACTTGCTTCTGTACCAAATGCTACACTAGGGGTACCTATAGTAGCTGAAACATCAATAGCAGGAGACTTGTTGAGACCAACAGCTGTACTTAAACTTGCATGATCGTGTAAATATTGAACTTCAATCTGCAAACCCCAAAAGAGTATCACACATTAGCAAATAAATGGATGGTAAATCCACAAGTTATCATAGTTTTAAATAGCATTAGTACCTTGCCAGATTTATAATCTGGAAATTTGCATGAGGCAATGGTCCTGGATGATGGGAAGATATTGGTCACAACAAGGGTTGTCGATATCTACATACATGAGGTTATATAAAAATAAATGCATGCTATATA
The DNA here is from genome assembly GCA_028566235.1 of Salvia elegans. Lineage (NCBI taxonomy): Eukaryota > Viridiplantae > Streptophyta > Magnoliopsida > Lamiales > Lamiaceae > Salvia > Salvia elegans. The sequence continues at coordinate 1,055,801 of JAOWBI010000040.1, read as the reverse complement.
AAAGGAAATAACAAGTTATGCAACTAGTGTGGGATTACAGAAAGGAACACACATTTGATTCTGTATCAAACTTGACATCAATCACGCCA
>JAOWBI010000040.1:804256-817520 GCA_028566235.1 Salvia elegans | reverse complement strand
CAACACTGTGTTGATTACTTACTCGAGAGGGTGAGTGCGATGGAGGTGGAATACGACGTTGAACTGCTGAATATGCCAGAAGAAGAAGGCGAACCTATTTCCTCAAGAATTGATTTTGGTGGAATCAATTCTAATATGGTTGGATTATCAGATGAATTTGAAAAAACCAGGGATTCTCTTCTTGCGGAAGATGAGAGAAATTGGATATTAGTTAGTGGGATGGCAGGAGTTGGAAAGACCGCTTTTGCTAAGAAGGTATTCGAGGATCCACTGATTAAGAGACATTTTGAGCTTCGAGCATGGGTCAAAGTGGGCAGAAAATGTGAATTCAGTGAAACATTGCAATGCATTCTAGCTCAAGTGGATACCAACACTCGCTACCAAATGCTTATCCAAAGACACGATAAGGATGATGAGAAATTAGTCGCAGTCTTGGAAGAGAGATTGAGTGATAAGAAATGTCTCATTGTGTTGGATGATGTGTGGGAGTGGGACACACGATTAATGTTACGCTTGCCAAAAGAGAATGTCCGAATCTTGCTTACAAGTAGGATACGCATTAAAGCATCTCCAGTTCAAGTAGTACGCTTGTTGAACGAAGAAGAAAGTAAGAAATTACTTGGTGAAAAGTTGTTTGGTGAAGAGGGTTTCCCTCCTCACCTTGTGAAATTGGGAGAGAAGATTGCCAAAAAATGTGAAGGTCTTCCGCTAATGATAGTCACAGTTGCACAGCTCTTATCCAAAGAAGACATGACCTCAGAATACTGGACTGAGGTAGCCCAAAAACAACATTGTTCAGTTTTCGTGGATGCATATAATCAAATCTCTGAGGTACTTTTTCCAAGCTATGACTACTTACCTCAACATTTAAAAATGCTTTTTCTCTATTTAGGAATTTTCCCTCCATATAGTGATATCGAACTACACAACCTATTCGAACGGTTGAGTGCCGAGGGGTTTATTGAAACGAATGCAAAAGAAACGTTGAAAGATGTTATAATCGACTGCTCATCAAAACTTGCTTGCTGGTATCATCTTGTTATACTCCAATCAAATGAAAAATCTTGGTTTTCAACGAATGTGTTTCGCGTGCATTCTTGCTGGCAGCACTTCTGTAAGAAAGAAGCTAGTAAGATCAAATTTCTGCATGTTTTACAAAGTTGCGATGAGGATATAAGAGATCAACGCCGGTTGTGTGCTCATTGCAACACTGTATTTGCCTTCGAACAAGTGTGTGATTCAATAAAAAGGGATTGCGCATCCATTGTCCGTTCTCTCCTTTGTTTTGGTCCTGACCACCAATATCCGGTGCCAATACATGCCATGGATTTCAAGTTACTCAGGGTACTAGATGCTCGTAAGGTCAGATTTTACCATGTCCCACTTGCAATTTTGAAACTATTATATCTAAAGTACCTTGCCCTTACTTGCAACAAAGAGCTTCCTGTCTCCATATCCGACCTTTTTCACCTTCAGACTTTGATTGTCTATCCACATATGTACATTAAAAAGCGTGAAGCTCAGTCATATATGCCAGTGGAAATATGGGACATGCAAGAACTACAACATATTGAGGTGTTTGGAAGAGACCTACCAACCTCAAATTTTGATGCTAATTTGGACAAACTCTCTAGTCTTGCTGGTGTCAGTGAAAAGAGTTGCACTAGAGAAATTCTCAAAAGAATCCCTAATTTAAAGTCCTTACTAATTTGGATGGAGTTGAAGCCTTATGATGATGACGATGGTAGCAACCCATTGAGTGGCTTGGTTTATATCTCAGAAGAACTCCATAATTTGACCACATTTTCATGTACTGTAATGAACCCCGAGATGAAGTATGAGTTTATGTGTCCTCTTTCGATGTTCTCATCAAGTTTGACAAGGCTGGCATTGGGTGGCTTAGGGTGTCCGTGGAAGCACATGAATGACATTGGCTCGCTGCTACCGAATCTTACAGACCTCGATTTACAACAATATGCCTTTCGAGGCCCAGAGTGGGATATAGAACCATCGAGTTTTCTGAAACTTGAGAAAGTTGTAATTACGGACACTGATCTGGTGCGGTGGAGAGCTCAACATGGAAGCCTCCCAAGGCTTGACCTCCTAAGCATACGACACTGCTACAAATTACAACATTTCGATTGGACACGTGATCCCTCAATGGTCCCAACTGCGATTGAATTAATTGAGTGCAATCCCTTAGCTGCCATTTCTGCCACGGAATTAAAGCCGGAATCTCTCTTCAAAGTCCTTTGTGCCTTTTCTTTCTTGAGATGAGAAGTCAGAGCTGGAGGCTCAACTTGGATAACAGGTTAGCCTTCCTACTTCTGGTTTGGATTTGTTGGGATTTTGTTGAAGATTATGAAAATTATGTTTGTAAGCTAATCTGGTTTGGATTTGTGTGAAAACATAACATGCATTTTCCCTGCCAATACATGTTTGCTTGTGTGTTGGTTTGCATGTTGTAGAAGCTCTCGGCTCGGTCTAATGATTCGGTCGAAAGTGTGGTAAGGGTGTGCGAGCCTTAATCAAAGAAAGGCCGTTTATCTTTTCAGCTGAATGAAGCTTCACTTTGCCATCTTTCAGAGTGCCTTGCTATGGTCTCGTCTCGTGTTTGGAAAATGGACGCTTTAGTCTTCGTCCATCTGCTCGCGTGTGATTAAACTTGTTATGTATTCACTCTGGCTCGAAAGTGATTCGAGTAACGAATGTCTGCTTGTCTCCTAGGTATTGTAGATGTTATTGGAGCCTGTTGTTAGTGCTGGCAAATGAAGGTTATGTTCCAATGAAGTTTGTAAATGAGGCGAGCCATGTCGAATATTGGCAGGCTTGAGCTCAACTTGTTAAGGTTTCAAGAGGCCCAAGGTTTCGGTCGAAGGCTCGAGCTCTATTCCTCACTTAGGTCGCTAAAGGCTCGGTTCGTCAAATACTCAATAATATGCTTCTCAGGCTTGGCTCATAAGATAGTGTAAGAGTATTCGAGCTTGAGCTCGAGTTTGTTCATAAAGCTATTACTTGTTATGTCTCACGATAATTCATCCCCCCACCACTTTAACTAATTTAATACTCCAAGGTAGTGTTCGGTTTCCTAGATAAAATAGTACCAAGATACAATCTAGGATAAAATTGTGAGATTATTTTAATCATAGGGGATTAGCCATGACTAATTATCTCATAATTATCCATCTATGATTGAATTATGGTATTGAATCTTATGAACCAAACACACTATATATTTAATTCAGGATACAATTTTGTAAACCGAACACCCACACTTTGTATTTTTGTTTAATCTTGTCTAACATACTAAACGGCACCTATGATCATCATTACCAATAAGCATATATGGGTCAAATTAATGTTGAGAAATGCCATTGCTCTAGATTATTAGAAATTATAATTGTATTTTATTTTTCATGAACTAACAGAAACTTATTTGCAAATAGATATTATATGTTTAAGCTTGACCTCATATATGTTTACCACTTTTGATCGGAGCTGGGCTCTAGATCAACTCGGAAAATATATTTGAGTTCAGTTCGAGGTTCGAGTCTAACTCTTTTCGAGTCCAACTCTTTTCTAGAAAAATCATTTGGTTACTCATACTGAAAATGAAGTTTTTTCTATTATGCCATACGCCATTTTTAGGAAGAGTAATATTCTTGTTGTGGATAACTTAGATGCTATAATGAGAACTCCAAGTTAAAAAAAATAATAAAAATAAAAAATAAAAACTATATTTCGAATTTACACGAATAAAAGCATAAACTATAACCGTAAAAATACGAAACCTCCAAATTCAAACTTCTCAACTCCCGCTTCTCTCTCTCACTCTCAACGCCGTTGCAATGGGCGCCAACGCCAGCAGAGATGTGGATCTCTCCGACTCCGAATCCGAATGCGAGGAAACTACAGACCACGAATCCGATTCCGAAGAATCCTACGACACTCCGGCGTCGCAGCCCTCCGATCGGAAGCGCGACGACCCTAAAACGCCGTCCTCGATCGACGAAATCGAATCGCGCCTCAAAGAGCTCAAAATCAAATACAACAACATCAATAACAGCTCCAGCGCTCCGAATGTGAAGAACGCGGTGAAGCTCTACCTCCACGTCGGTGGGCACACCGCGAAATCGAAATGGCTGGTATCCGAGAAGGTAATCTCCTACTCCTTTGTGCGCGGGGCTCCGAACGGCGACGAGGAAGACGACGAATACGAAGATGAAGGAGGATCCGACCCGGATTCGTGCTGGCTATTGAGAATCGGGTCGAAGGTGAGAGCTAGGGTTGATGAGAATCTGCAATTGAAGGCGTTCAAGGAGCAGAGGCGAATGGATTTCGTCGCGAATGGTGTTTGGGCGATTAGGTTTTTCAGCGCGGAGGAATGGGATCGTTTCACTATGAGGTATCAGGATTGTTTGTTTGAGAATACTTATGGATATGAAGCTAATGATGCTAATAAGCTGAAGGTATACGGGAAGGATTTCATCGGATGGGCGAACCCTGAGGTGGCCGACGATTCGGTGTGGGAGGATGCGGATATGAAGACTCCTCCGACAAAAACACAGAGTAGACGAGGCAATGATTTGACTAAGGAGTTCGAGGAGGAGGCTGCGAATGGAGGTGCTATTCAGAGCTTGGCTTTGGGGGCTTTAGACAACAGTTTCTTAGTCAGTGATTCCGGGATTCAGGTTGTTAGGAATTACAGCCATGGGATTCAAGGGAAGGGGATGTATGTGAACTTCGAAGAAGGTAAAATGAGCCAGAGGAAAGGTGCTAATGCGACTCCGAGGAAGGCTCTGCTCATGAGAGCTGAGACGAATATGCTTCTCATGAGCCCTATGAATGAAGCTAAGCCGCATTCGAAGGGCCTGCATCAGCTTGATATTGAAACTGGGAGAATTGTGAGCGAGTGGAAGTTTGAAAAGGATGGAGCTGACATTTCGATGAGGGATATCACTAACGATAACAAGGGAGCTCAGATGGATCCTTCGGGGTCGACTTTCTTGGGACTGGATGACAATAGGCTGTGTCGATGGGATATGCGTGATAGGAGGGGGATGGTCCAAGATATCGTGAATGAGAACACGCCTGTGTTGAACTGGACTCAGGGGCATCAGTTTTCGAGGGGGACTAATTTTCAGTGCTTTGCAACAACTGGCGATGGATCTATTGTGGTTGGATCGCTTGATGGGAAGATTAGGCTGTATTCCGTCAGTTCTATGAGGCAGGCTAAGACTGCGTTTCCTGGCCTCGGCTCGCCTATCACTCATGTTGATGTTACCTTTGATGGGAAGTGGATTTTGGGAACCACTGATACTTACTTGGTTCTCATATGCAGTCTGTTCACAGATAAAGATGGTAAGACTAAGACGGGTTTCGCTGGCCGAATGGGGAATAAGATTTCAGCTCCAAGGTTGTTGAAGCTGAATCCTGTGGATTCGCACATGGCTGGAGCAAGCAAATTCCGCAATGCTCAGTTCTCTTGGGTACGTAAGCATGCTCATTTTCTCGTGTTGTTGTGGTTGGTATGTTCGTAACATTTATTGTTGATTTTGTTCGTTCTCCTTTGATATGGTTGTGATGTAACTGTGAATGGTTTCATTTCTTCCCTGTTCTGTGAGTTGTGGCTTAGAGAAGCCTGTTCTCCTTACTGAAATGTGTTATGTGGTGACATGATGTGTTTATATCATGTTTTCTACTCATACTTATCTTTGCATGATATGATCTTTGTTAGCTTGCCCTTCTCGGAAAATTTTGAACTGTTCACCGTTTATCGATCTTGTTACTACCAGACATGAAATGCTTGATTTGAAATGGTACCTATATCTTGTTTCTACTCATGTTTAGCTTGGTCATAAAATGGATGCTGCTAAAATATTTGCAATGATTGGTATGCTTCTAGCTTTCTTTCTTGTTATGAGCTATAGATCTACTAAAATCTTTGTAGTGATTGGTATGCTGATAATGGCCAAGATACAAGGTTGAAGGTGTTGGCTCTTTATGGAATGAATCTTGATGAGTTTTGAGATGGCTGAAAAGACTACGCATTCTTAATTTTCTCTTATTTGCTTTTATGATGATGGCCGTAATGTAAACTCTTCGCTGTGCATCATACCTTGTGGCTTTTCATGAGATCATATACTGCAACACGCTGATGTTTGAAATGTCGTCCGATTCCTCAGGTCACGGAGGAAGGGAAGCAGGAGCGCCACTTGGTTGCCACTGTGGGCAAGTTTAGTGTCATATGGAATTTCCAACAGGTGAAGGATGGATCTCATCATTGCTATCAAAACCAAATCGGCCTGAAAAGCTGCTACTGCTACAAGATCGTCCTGAAAGATGACTCGATTGTCGACAGTCGCTTCATGCACGACAAATATGCAGTCAGCGACTCTCCTGAGGCACCGCTTGTGGTGGCAACCCCCATGAGAGTCAGCTCCTTCAGCATCTCCAGCCGACGTCTGGAGCTGTGAAGTTCAATCTGTAACAGATCAAGCTTATCTGTTCTTTGTAGGGAATCTTCATGTATGAGGTCAATTTAGAAAATATTGACCTTTTATCTGTTCTTGTATTGGAAAATTTGCTCTAATTGGTTGTTTCTAGCAATCTTACTCTCTTGTTCAATGAAAATGCCTTGTGTTAGCTAAAAAGCAGAGACGGAACTCTCTTCACCAGATCGAATGGTGGTTGGCTCGTCGTGATGAGGGGTTTGGGTTATGCCCCGAGCCACCACTGGGTGATCGTGGTGGTTCGAGCTCAGGACCTGCTCTCAAAAATCAAGTAGTTCTGTATAGAAACAAAACTTTGAATATTAATGAATGAAAAAAGAAGAAAATTTTCGTTACAGAATCCAATGCCTCATAGCCACACCAAGCTAAGATTACAAACTGTATAACCCAACCAAGTATTAGAAAAAATAAAAAAAAGAAATTTATGATCTGAGCAACCTATTGTACACAAAACAATACTCCTATACAAAAATAGACGTTTGTCAAGAATGGACAACAGATTTAAGGTGTTTCTAGAGGAGAAAACTCACTTACAGGGCATGAGTTTCCGATCACGACGGCGGCGTCTGCGTCTGCAACGACTTGGACGACTTCTTCTTGCCCAAGAACATGAATATTCTTGGGAAGAATGATCTCTTCTTCTTCTTCACAGGCTTGACGTCCGGAGAAGTATCCGTTCCCGTGTTGCTCGTGAAAGAGCCGGGGCTGGACACCTGGTGGAGCGGCGCGGATTTGAATGTGCTGACGTGGCTCTTGGCGTCTAGCCTCTGTGCCGGGCTCGGAGCCGAATCTCCGGCTTTCCGTCTCTGCTCGTGCTCGGCCCTCCACTTACGCAGCTCTTGTTCGATGCCTAGCTTCCCTTCTTTGGCCTTCTCGGCCTTCTGCAGAGCGTTCTCCAAGGCTCTCTTTCGCTCAGCCATTTCGCGGTTGGTTTCCTCCAGCTTCTTTAAGGTGTTCATCTCGGACTCCTTGGCTACCTCAATCTCGGCAAGAGCAGCAGCGACGCGCCCGCTCGCCTCCTCCTCGGCCTCGTGGGCCTTCTTGCTGAGCTCATAGTATTCTTCCAACGAGAGCGTTACTCCGGTTGGCGAATCCTCCTCGTTGTTGCTTTGAGTAGACTCGCTCTCCATCAATGCTTTGATAGCTGCGAGTGCCAACTTCTCGGAAGCTCTAGCCGCTTCGATTTCCTTCTGAGCCGCGCGTAATCTGCTCTCCATGGTGCCGGCACTCGCCTTTGCTTTTTCCGCTGCCTCCTTCGCCTTTCTGAGCTCGTCGCGAGCGGCCTGGGCGAGGGTCTTTGCTCGATCAGCCTCTTGTGCTGCCTTTTGTAGCATCTTTGGAAGCTCAACCATTCTCTCTCTGTCTTCTTTCTCCCTGAGCTGAATCAGCGCGATTTCGGATTTCGTCCGGTTCAGCTCAGCTTCGAGAGACGCAACTGCGATCGACGCCATTCCCTCCCTTTGCTGAATGGTAGTCAGTTCCGCCTTCTGCTTTTCGAGCTCTGACTGCAACGATACCGCAGCCACCTTCAAGATGGTGACTTCGTTGTTTGTTTTCTCGAAATTGAGCTTCACTTCTTCGAGTTCCTTCTTAGCCGCGGAAATAGCTGCTTCGATTTGACCACGGTTTGCTTTATTTGTTTCATTGAGCACATCTTCAAAATGTCCGGCCGGTTCCCCCTGCGGTTCTGATTCGAGGTAAGTTGCTAATTCAGCCTTCAAATCTCTCAGCAACGCAGTTGCAGTATCCAACTTCGACTGCATATCCTTCGACAACGAAGCCTGCTCTTTCATCTTCTCGAGATCATCTTCAGCTTGCTTGATCTCCTTCTCCCAGTTGAGCATGTCCTGTTCTTTCGCCATAACAGCTCCGATTCGGTGCTCCTCCGCCTCCAGATGAGCAGCGTGTGCAGATTCCAACGACTCTTTCGCAGTGATAAGCTCGATTGTCAAATCCTCTACAGACTTCTCAATCTCTTTCGACTTGGAAATAGCTTCTTCCGCCTTCTTCACATATGCATCTTTCTCGGCTTTCAACGCGTTATAGTCCTGCCTGAGCTGTTCCAGCTCTTCTCGAACAGTCTTGACTTCTGAAACAGCGGCCACATGCCTTGCTCGGGCGACCTCAAGCTGCGCCTTGGCTGCGAAGCTGGATTCATCGGCAATCCCTTGCTCCAGCTCTTCGACCCTAAGCTTTGCAAGCTCGGAATCCTGCTTTGCCTGTTTCTCTTCTGTCTGTGCTCGTTCGAGATTGAGCTTCAGCTCTTCGATAAGTCTCTTAGTGCTGTCTAGCTCTTTCAGAACTACGAGTTTGGCCTCTTCAGCATCCTCGGATTGCTTCTTATATAACGGTATCTCCACTTGAGCTTTCTCGAGTTCCTCTTCTATGGTTTTTCGCCTCTGCACGGATAAGAAGTCAGCAAGGTTCATACAAAATTTGAGAGGGATGAGATGAGATAATAGGGATAAGATCATACCTCAATGGTCTGAACACGGTGGGCTTTCCAGTCCACGATCCCACCAAACTTCGAAACAGCAGCCTTCACAGATTCAAAAGGCGCTGCCGTATCAACTTGAGCTCTACTGAAGTCGATGCTATTTGGTGTTCTAGGCGTAACAGGAGTCCGAGGAGTTCTAGGCGTCTCGGGTTGGTCAGGGAATTTCTCGGTCTTGTTAGATTTTATTGCTATTTTCGGCAGCCGGAAAGTGGGATTGTTATTCGCTTGAGGTGATGAAGGAGTTGGTGGTATATGCTCATCCACCAGTGACGGAGGCGCAATAATCCTGAGGTCGGCTGATGCAACTGACGGCTCGCCTTCTGATGTGCTCAGTTGAACAGATGCTTCGACTGGTTCTTTGTTCTCGTGCGCGATGGCGCTATTGTTATCTTGAGGGATGATTACTTCCGCAAGTTCTTTATTCGTCTCCTCCTCGACTGAGCGAGTGGGGTCTTGGGCGTCTTCAGGCGTGGCAGACCCATTTTGTGCCACTACCGTTTCCCCACCTGCGTCAGGAGAATTTTCGGCCAAATCCTCTCTAGAAGCCAACGGAGAAACGCTCGTGGTTTCTGCGTCCCTCTTCAGAGGTGAAGTTCCTGGCGCAGGAGGCGGGTCCTCGACCAAAACTTTTGCGCCCTCCATTCTCCTGCAATGGTAGGGTCCTTCCTCGTCCGAGCACCTGCAATCCACGGAGCTGGTAAGTGTTTGGCAAAGAGCGATGGTTTCAATATCAATAATCGCCATATCTATACAACAGCAAGGGAATACGAGATGAACAAACATAGTAAACGATGCATTAAGTCATTTCATGAGACGAAATCGCCATATCATGACCTCGGACATCTTTGATATCTACATTATTAGTTCATGAAGAACTCGACAACCTAAAACAACAAAGAAATAGACAATAAACAACATTCAGACGAAAACAATGCACACTTGAAAACACAAAGAACATACATAGGATTGATGATAAACTTGTTTTGTTTTTTCCTTTGGAACTAACATCAAGATTGAAAATGAACCATTAATTTCTTAATCCATAAACAACAAAATGCAGCTTGCATCATTGCAAGAACACCATCTATGAGTTAGGCATTGTGGCTGCTCGATAAAGAAATACCTAACCTCATCATCAATCTATAAGTTTCTATAACAACAAAAAAAAATGCTTAATTGACCTAACTTAACACCGTGATGTTTGTAATCATCTAACAATTACCCATCTAAAGAATCCCAACCAACGCGCCTTGACACCCCAACAAGAATTCTACAATGCTTAGTTCCATGCTCGTGCCAAGAACGAAGCAACGGTATGATAATACCCCAAAGGGAATTCTACACTAATGTGTTTTTTAATTGGTGCCAAGACTAAAGCAAGGGCAAGTATGAAAACTTGTTGATTACTTGTTTGTTCACTTCACGCTGCAAACCATTTCCACATAATGGATCCGCCCCAAAATTATGTTATAGATCCGCCACGACTTTTTCAAGTTGCCATAGCAAAAAAGCCTCTTAATAAATCATGTTCCCCCAAAACTAGAAGCTTCACAAATCAAAATCCCAATATCTACAATCAAATAAAGCTAATGATAATCATGAAAACAACTCAAAGACATTAACTTCTTTCTTAAATTGCACTACAATCCTAATTCAAAACCAGCAAATGCATAATCCAAAATCCCATCAATAATCAATCCATTCAACTGAATAATTTCAAACCCAAAACTGCAAACACAATTAATCCAACCCAAAAACTCAGCCCATAACCTCCAAATTCCATTACAAAATAAAATCATCAAAAATCCAACCCAAATTATCCAAAACACTCACAACAGATAAACCAAATCAAGAACCAATTTTTACAACAGCACAATCATCATATAAACGAAACAAGCAAAGTCTAGAGAGAGAGAGAGCGTACCAAGAATCACCAGAAACCACAAGAGACAAAAGGTCAAAACGCTGAAGCTGTGAATTATTTCAAAAATATTACCCGAAAAAGGGAAATTACACTCATTTCTAGCCTCCAAATTATTACAACCCCTCCTAAAATCACTCAACCCCAAAAAATAACCCACCAAGATCAAATTTTTATCAAGAAAATATGAATATGGGTGTGAGTAGGAACACGTGTATGGATCCTGCTTCTGCAAACAGTCAGAGACGAAGGAGATCCATCCATAATTCGTTAAACGATAGGCCCATTTGTGGAAATTGGAAATAACAGATATTTTATTTTTCTAATTTGTGGTTTGCATGAGAAGCAAGAAAGTCTTTGATTGATTGAATGACGAGAAAACATTTAACTTTTTGTCTATTTTTATTAATATTTTGAGATTTGAATCATTACTTAATGTAATGATAAAGATAAAGCAGCCGACCATTACGGATTAGAAGGGCCCTTTATTTCATCACTTTAATTCAATATGTGTTTAATTAATGTTGTATTTGGTGGGAGGCTGAGGTGTATTAATGTCTAAACTAAAAACTTTAACTTTTGGTTTTGAATAATTATTTTTCATTTCGTACATATAGTTTATTGCAAATATTGTACTTTCTAAATATCTAAAATTCAAGTAAAGAATAAAGAATGACTGAGAGTAAAATAAATGGATTAAATATAATACTGTAATGTAAATTAAAATGATTGATTTTGCTAAAAGAATACTTATAATTTATTTACTTGAGACACTCGAAAAAGATTTTGATTTGATTTATTTAGGATAGAAGGAATACGTACCTAGAAAAGTAGCTACTAGCTAGTTACTTTTATTTATTTCTTTGGTTAAATTGTGATGAAAAGGAAGATTGGTTCAATTGATTATGGGAAAGCTAAATTAAGAGTATACGGTAATTAATATGTTCAACTCTATTTAATTTGTTTATATCCATATCCTAAAAGGGTAAAGAATTTAATAACCTTGTGTTATATATTCAACGAAGAATCATTGATGAAAATCAACAAAAATTTCGTTGTTAGGTGCACCTAATTGTCTAGAAATGGCATTGAGGTTTCAATTTTCATTAGATGTAGTATTTCACATTTTTGTCAATAAAATATTATTTATTGACTTATTTATGTAAATACCCCAAATAAAATCTTGATATTCTTATAGTATAATTTACAAATATATAGTTTAAGATATAAGGACTAACTTGCAAATATTTTGGACCATATATATAAACTAACCATACATAAAAACCAACAGAAACCAACAATATAATATCGTCGAATTTTCAATATTTTATACGAGTAGTTATGCAAAATACCAATATCATTACAACAATATAAAAAATTGTTGTAAGAAATTCCAAAATTAAAATTTTCTACTAATATATGAAAAATAAATTTATGCATCAACTCTTATACTCCATATCTATACACTTTACATGCACAAAAGAATCAAAAACAAAATCAACAAATAGGAAAAAAAAAAAAAAAAAAAAAATCCTAACACGTACAATGTTACTTGTCGTATTTCACTATCAAATAAATTTCCTAGGATCAGTCACATTGATCCTCCAATGTTGATCCTCGAACCCTAATTCTCCGGCGACCTTCCGGTTCCACTCCAACTCGCTCTTCCTCCGCCCGGAGAGGCGGCAGGACCGCTGCAGGTCTAACGGCATGGCGTCGTGCACCTTCCACCAGTGGCGGTGCGCGACGTCGCTGGCGTAGGAGTGCTGGTCGGCGACGTCCCAGTTGCAGTCGTAGTCCTTGTAGCACATCCACGGCTTCAACCCGAAGTAGTGGATCGAGTAGATCTTCGGAGGGTCCGACCCGAACAGCCGGTTCTTGACCCGGGCTTCGGCGGAGGAGTTGGCTGGGAAGTGCTTGAAGAAGTTGATGCGCCGGGGGAGGCGGTGCCACCACACGAAGACCTCGTTTAGGAAGCCCTGGTCGCCGCCGTTGTATGAGGTTATCTCGTTGCGGCGGCGCATGAGCATTCGGAATGTGCAGTTTGATGGCTCAATCACCATGATTCCTGTCGGGTGAATTGCAGGAAAATGATGAAGTTTAACATTGTTCGCAATTATTATATGACTGAAATGTTCAGGTTATAATATATAATAATATATATAATAATATATTGTTGATGTGGTGCATACGTGTCTGGTGATTAGTAAGACTTATTCTTGTTGGACGAAAATAGTACTCTCCCTGTCCCGAATAATTTGTCTCATTTTTCCATTTTAGTCCGTCCCACATAATTTGTCTCATTTCACTTTTTACCATTTTTGGTAGTGGACC
>JAOWBI010000040.1:713296-723485 GCA_028566235.1 Salvia elegans | reverse complement strand
CCAAAACTGGTAAAAAAAACTAATCCAGAATAATCAAAATTCACAAATGGAGTACTCAGCATTACAAAATTCTCCAAATTCAATCAATTAACATATAAGCAAAGAAGCTCGTCACTCAATCAAACCTATAAATAAACAAATTCTAACTACAGCCAAGCCAAGCATCAAACAAACGAATTCAGCAAACATGATAAAAAAAAAATCCAAAATTGCTGAGTATCTGATAAAACAAAAACTTACAAATTGAGGAATTCAATCAACTAACAGATAAGCATAGAAGCTAAAACCCAATCCAGCCTAAAACTAGACAAAATTCCAACTACAATCAAGCATCAAGCAAACGAATTCACTAACATGATTAACAAATCCAAAATTGCGAGGAGAGAAACAGAGACTTACGAATTGAGGAATTGAGCTCGGCAAACAATGGAATTCCAGCGGAGAGAAGAGTAGAGATCGGTATAATTCTTCAAATGCTTCTCCTGACTTGACATCACAACTATTCCTTCCACTTCCCCCTCTCCCTTCTTCCCCAATATTGATTTCCACCTAATCCCCACATCCACGGATAGGATAAAAATTTCATCGAATATTTGGAAATTGATGTTTTGAAGATAATTTGATGGGGTTGAGTGAGGTTTCCTAGATTTTTCTTTATACTAGAAAATGACATCTTTTCAGCTAGGAATTTTATTTTAAAATAAAATATAAGTTATATATATTGGGTATTTATCTTTTTTGATTTAATTTACTTCAAAAATTAATAGCAACTGTGTGTCTCTTTCCGCCGCACCGCCAGTCTCGCCGCCGCGCCTCCGACTGCCGTAGCCGCCAGGACAGCCACCTCGGGTTAGTCGCACAGCCGCAGCCAATGCTCTGGCAGAATTTTAGATTGAAAAAAATATGAATGCTAGTGCCCGAAGACTGTTTGATTAAATGCTTGAATGAATTGTGATGAATGCATCCTTGAAAGGATTGGAGTTTTGAGCTAATTTTGATTTATTCTTATTCCATTTAAAAGGTGGGATTGGAGAAATACTAGTAATGTTCTGTTAAAATGTAGTATATAAATAGTAATGTCAGTAGAGATGAAACTATGCTTTAAAATATGAGTAGTGTGTTCTTGGTTACACATATATGTGTAGATACATGTGTTAAATTTATGCTTTTTATTTAATTTTGATGTTGATCTTCATTGTCAATGAACATTCTTGGATAATTTTTGGATGTTGATACATGACAGATCATGATAAGGAGCCAAAACATGAGCAGCAGAACTCACTATGAGACTATTGGTGTGAAGGAGGATGCGAGCCAAGAAGAAATCCGTAAAACTTATCGATCCGCCATCCTCACTCTCCATCCGGATAAGCTGCTGGATTCATCCGAGCAATCAAATTCCCTTGGTAGTGAGTTTCTCGAGGTGCAGAGGGCGTGGAAAGTGCTCGGTGATCCGGGATCACGGGCCCTCTACGACCGTGATTTGAGGACGCTGAGACAGGAAGCTGTCGCTGCAGAAGACGTAAGCGTAGGAGATATGATGGTTGTCGAAGAAGAAGAGGAGGACGGAGGGGGTTTCAACCTGTCCTATCAATGCAGGTGTGGTGATTTCTTCTCTATTAGTTCTTGTGAATTGGATGAAATGGGGTATCAGTTTTCAAGAAAACGAGGTGAGGTTTTGTTGCATTCGTCTTCGTCTTTGCCAGCATCGATTGTTCTTCCGTGTGGATCGTGCTCTCTGAAACTACGGCTAGTCATTGATTGAGGCCAGTGTTGATTGAATTGGTGATTTCATTGAGTTGAATGATGGATTTTGCTTTGGATTTCCATTTCTAAAAGCGTGGCTTTGAGTTGGAAATGTGATTTTTACTCTATTTGATGTGATGTATTTGTAAACGATGGAGCTTGATGCTGAGCATTGAGTAGAAACATATAGGTATGTGGATTCAAAGAGGGGTTTGATTTCGGTACGAGATTGTCTCTTTCTTGTTGTGATTATGTTAGGGTTGTAAATGAATTGAATTGAATTGCGAGCCAAAGTCAGGTGTCTCGACAGTGGCAGATCTAGGTAGGGTGGAATCGACCGACTCCACAGCCGACACATAAGGGTTGCAAAACTTTGTTAAATTCGGTCTTTGGAGCTGCCGTCGATTTTATGGTGCGATAACTCTTCGCTAACTCTTGGGTTATGGTTCATTAAGAAATGTGTATTACTAATATTTTGTGGAAAATAAAGATTTAAACAATTATAGAGTACACAATCTAAACAAATTGGGTTATCATACCACGTGTTTCAAGTGCGTTTACTGATGATACAATTATGACGATTATAGACAATAATCAAGACTTCCAATAAATACCACATAAAAATTGTAAAGTTTTTGGATAAAATTCATATGAATGGAGAGAATGATTAGAGTGAAAAGTGCAACAGTCCAATTATTGATGAGATTCTCCAAATTTTCTCTCTCCAAATGATATGAATTATCATCGTCTACTGATAATCAAAGCCTCATTTTTCAAGGTAAACTATTTATTAATTCTGGCCGAAAACAAACAATCCGCTAATAATTAATATACATATAAAAAAAATATGTATAATTAAACACACATCTCGAAATTTAGTTCTTCAAGCTTCAATCTAGGACCTTCTCAAACTTAATGCCGCCTTCAAATTGTGTATAAACCAAATTTCACAGAGAGAGAGCTAAAAAGAGTTGATTTTGTGGATTGTGATTTCATTTTTGGGAAAAAAAGGTTCCTTTTTTATACTCTATTTTATGCCTAAGATAATGTTTTTCCATTTCTAGCATTTTTAGTTAGGACCCATGTTTGCTATTTCTGGAAATGTTAATGTTGGGTTTACAGATTGAAGCAGAGCTGTTTGTTTGCTGGGGTTTATGAATTTGGGGGCTGAAATGCCCTTTTCATTCATTCATAATGTGGGAAATAATTATCTTTTGATGAAATTGATGGCAGCCATGTTTATCTTCTTTGGTGAAATTTTAATCTGTTAGTTGCCTAATTGTCTATTTCATTTGCTTTTATCCACTATTGATAGAAGAGTCACAGAAAAAGGCCTTGGATTAAAGTAGATGTATTGTCCACATTGAATTTGATGTTCAATTTTGATTGATTGTAATTAAGATTTGTGATTGAAAAGGTTGAGGGCTTCTTCTTGTATGTGTTTAATTTTGGTTTCTTTAAGATGAATCGTGTCCGTTGATTGGTACATTTGGCTGCTCTTATTTGACTGATTAGTAGTGTGGAAGTAAGGTTAATTGCATTCTAGCTTTGTCATCACACATTGCTTGAATGTGTGTGTGTTGATTTATGCAAAATTAAATGTCAAGAACTGAAGTTTAGTAGTCTTTTAGTTTGTGAAATTAGGCACTCTACTGGAGTTGTAAGATGGGCTTCTTCTTGTATGTGTTTCTTTTTCGTGTTGATTTCGGTTTCTTCAGATGAATCGTGTTCGTTGATTAGTACATGTGACTGCGTTTATTTGACTGATTAGTAGTGTTGAAGTAAGGCTAACTGCTTTCTAGCTTTGTCATTACACATTGCTTGAATATGTGTGGTGATTTATGCAAAATTAATGTCAAGAACTAAATTTTAGTCTTTCGAGTTTGTGAAATGGGACGTATGTTGCACTCTACAGGAGTTCTAAGATGAGCTACGGGGAACGAAAGCATCAATGGAGCGTGTACGATGGTGTCAAGGCTATCTCCGTTGCTCCCGAAGCTCTCATGTCTGAGATCAACTCTGCCATTGCTGCTCTCGAGTATGCTCGTGCAGCAGTCTTCTCACCGTCTCCTGACACTGCTCCTAAGGTGAGAAACACCAACAGAAAGCCGGCTCCGAGCTTTGATGCTCAGATAGCTGATGAGGCTTACAAAGCCGGATGGGCATCCATGTCAGCAGGGAGGGTCGACGAGGCTATCATCTCGTTAAACCTCGCCCTCTCCAAATGCCCACCCGAGAAGACTTCAGCCCTCGCCAAGATCCAGTCTCTGATCTCCGTGGCGTCCCAGCAGCGACACGTGTCTTCTAATTGATTCCATTTTAAAGAAACTTCACCCCTTTGATGTGTTTATTTGTCAGTAATGCATACTTTTATGTATTTTACCTTCCACATTCTTCACGATTCTTTTTCTCTTACAACGTTTGCCCGGTTAACCTAATAACGAGGGAAAAGCACGTGGATGAGACGAACTCCATGTATCTATACATATACCTTGTGTTCCTTTGCATCACAGACATCGAGTGCTGCAGCTTGTCGCAGTGGAGATCAACGGAGAGCAATGGATGTTTGATGCTAGCTCGGCTCTTGATGTGGATGCTCGGGTCGTGTAGAAACGGTATTTTTCCTCTTCCCCTGCAGTCGCTTTCGTAAAAATTAGGCTCTAGTCTACAAAGTGTTTAAACTATTTTGTTTAGAATTTAAAGAATAATTTAGGTAAACTTTTCTGTCTATTTTTTTAACTTAGCCTTCACCCCAAAGACTCAACTGTGAATTTTAAGTGGAATAAGGTGAGGGGCCACTCTCATTGAAAAGACTCTTAATCAGATATGAAAATTACAAAAATACATACATATATGTATATGTGTGTGTTTACATATGCATATAATTCTTCACCAAGAAACCATCAACACATCCATTTCTTGTGTATACATATTTCTTTCTCATCACTACGATGTTTTATCGGTATCCTTGCATTAGGTGCAAATCCCTCTCTTCCGCTTTGCGAGAGAGGCTTTCCAAGTGCCCTCTTTTCGCAGGGAAGCTCTCGGGTCTGAGCTCCGAAGCAGAGGATGCAGCCCGCGATTTCGATGAAGAAGATGAAGTAACTCTATATCTCCCTTTTACTCTGATTGTTTCTCTTTTGTATGGCTAATGAGCTCAATATTTTCGGTGAAAACTCGCTGCAGGTTTTCGTTTCAGCGGTCATGAGCAGATACATGGAGTCCAAATGCAAGCGCAAGTCCGTGTTCGGGTCGGATACCTCGAGATGGGCTCTCTCTCCGCAGCATTTCTTGCTCGCTCGAAAAGGGAGTTGGGAATCGCGCAGCTCCGGTGGAAGTGGAGAGGAGGAGGAGTTTTCCAGTGCAGTTACTCGGCTCTCTAGGTGTTCGAGCGCTACGAGCTACGACACGTTTTTCTCGGTCAAGACACGTTTCTCGAGGTCATCGAGCTTGAAAAAGATCGATTCTTGTAAAGATTTTAGCAGGCGATGCATAATTATTCAAGAGCTTATGCAGTATGAAGGGTGGCCTTTTGGGCTTTGCAAGAAGGCATTTCTGCTGCCTCCGCTGCCGAAGTCGCCGTCCGATTCGTGGTCGTGGAGGAAGAACGCCGGGATTGCCACGAGTGTCGGGTCGGGTTGGTGAATAGCCGATACCCGAACCCGTTTAAGCAGCCCCACAATAATACATGGATGATATATTGATGCCTACTTTGCTTGAGTATGATTTGGATTTTGTGTTTTATTTTGTTTTAGTATAGTGTTTACTAAATATATCAATTGGGAGTTGAGTTGGATAATTGAATTTTTGGGCAAGGGATATCATTTCTTTCCTTTTTTGTTAGATAATTTCATAATAAAGTAAGAAAACTTATCCTACAATAGTTGTAAAATGTGGACCAAATCACAAAACATCAATTAAACAATTCCATAAAAAGCTATGGAGAATACACTAGATAAAGTTCGTATCTACTCCATGAACTACCCTCACAACGAACCCCTTTTTCGGTCGGACCTGTGGCGCGGCCATGGCACGTGTGCATTGGGGGGAGCGAGGTGGGCCACGGACCGGGGCATGACCCACGTACGCTGATTCAGAGCACTCCAAGCCACTCAAAACAAGTCACTCGTGTCACGCATGATTTTTCGATATTTTGATGGTTTGTTTTAATTCCATAAGTTCGCGATTTAAAAAAGTACATATGAAATTAGAGATTAATAAAATAAACGATGGATTGAAAAAGTAAGTAGTGAAATAATAAATAGCGCAAGTCTAAACTAATTGATCGACCATTGTACATGATCTAATAAATTGATGTGACACGTGAATAGTATAGATCTGACTCACTTATGACACGAATGTTATAAGCACCCTCAACACATTAAAAAAGCCACAAGTATCATCATACTCTCTCTCTCTCTCTCTCTCTCCCATGGATGCAGCAGAGAACGAGCACGAGCTCGTGTTCGAGTATTACTACCATGGTGGTGCATTTCTTGTGCACCACCTCCACTCCACTCCATCCCAATTACCTACACACGCTCGTACACGGTCGTTCCCAAGCCTGCAAGAAGGCTGGCCATGCTTGGCTGAGCTCGGATGCTCGAGGGTGCAGGTTACTGTGGCTGAGAAGGATCTTTCGAAGGATAGAAGATACTTTACTTTCAAACATTGGGCCACAGCCGGTGGTTGGATGTGGTCAAGAAACAAAAGGGTAGAATAATTGCTTTCATCTTTATGGGTTGGAAGGTGAAAAGGCCAAACAAAGAATGAGAAAAAAATGGTTGAATTCTTCAAAATAGACTTATCTTCATTGCTTATTAACACCACAAAATTAGTGAACTGATCCTTTGATAGAGATGTTAATACTTTTGAGTGATGAGCTTTTGATTAAATATTGCAGAAACAAGTACCATAAGTTGATATGAATACAAATGAGGGAAGGAGCAACAAAGTAAAGCTAGACACCATTTCAGAGGGAATCGATCTCTTACATGAAACCGGAGTTTATATCAGGTCGAGGAGAAATAAACAGACACGTACACTTTCTGAAGAAACGACTCTTTTGTATTTGGAAATCTAGAAAACAACAGTGTCCAGCATAGTCCCCAAAGTTTGGACTATGTTGGAAGACATCAAGTTTGAGACGTGCTCCTCAAGATGCTTCTTGGCGTCTTGCTTTCCCACGTTGGCGATTGCTAGCTTCTCAGGCGACAGCTCATCCTCCTCTTGGACCGCTTTATTGTACTTGATGGCTAGGTTTAGCATCTCCTGTTTTTGTAGACAATGATACATGAATTACATTCGAACAAGAAAGAGGAAATGCATGGTATTTAGATGTACTTGAATTGTACCTGGACTGTCTGCTCGTTCGTTTTGGAGTGGGTGTCGAACCGCTGGAGGGTCAATCCATCTGTCCATTTCTTTTTGTGGAGATTGAGGAGCATCTTCTCCTCAAGTTCGTTCTTCCGGTAGTTTATGGCAATGGAGTAATAGTGCCTGTTCAACCCATGAATCAAAGCCTGGAGTGGATCAAATAAAAATTAGAAACTGATTGTAAGACAATTTTGATGTAGGTCAGTCACTGAGCTTCAATTATAATCAATACCTGGATAGATGGTTTATTGAGATGCCCCACGTTGGAAGTGGTTTGTCGCGGTTCTTGACCCAACATCATGGTTTGAGGGTTAATGAGTCGGAAGGCATCAATTACCACCTTTCCTTTAACACTTTGAATTGGATCTACCACCACAGCTACTGCCCTCTGATTCAAAGCTTCAAAACTCTGCATCAATATTTACATCAGTTCTTCAGCTTGAAAACACATTGTTAAAAACATGATACACAATAAGTAAAATAGCGACTGTTTTTTCCAACAGAACCATCTCTACCATACACTAATGCAGACTAATGTTAAATGTACAGATCCCCCTTTCCACTTTCCAGAAATACAATATAAAGTGCATCGAGGATTAGAGACTGAGTGAGCTAAACATGTTCAGCCTACCCAAATTTCATGGAATAGTGCATAACTCAAAAGGCAAGAATAAAGATCATAAACACACCAATTAGCATCTCCCAAGTCCTAAGCATACTTGAAATTAATCAACAGTAATTTCATTAGCAACAGATGAGTAGAATACGGAAAAGTAACAACCTGCTGGGTGTTAATGTCGACACCCGAAAGCCAACATCCAAAGCCAGGATGTGAGTGGTACCAACCAACCACCATCTCAGGTCTGCAACACACAACACAAACTACATGCTTCATTACTGAGGTAATATAATCACATTCATATACTTCGCATAAATATGTGAATTTGTGAGAAGCATACTTCAATATCAACCAAACCAACACAATATAATACAATATACAAAAACTGATAATTAATTCTAATGAACTACAAATAATATTCCGAATACCAAGAATCAGAATAACATACTCCTACAGATATCAGTCACATTTTTCTTAGGGACAAATTCGAGAAAATACCTTCTATTTACTAGAAAATGACTATAGAAGATTCGAATGCAATTGATTTGCTATGATATCTAAATCCTATTAGAACACCAACCAATCAGAACCATATCTTCCGGTTACCATAGCACAAAACTGAGACATCTTACTGCAGAAACATAGTAAATTTAAGCATACAATACGAATTTAACCTAAAGAAAGAGAAAAACAAAGCTGCAGATCACAATAGAGCTAAAAGCCTAATTCCAATTACAATTTCCTAACACTCATTCTAGATCACGGATAATTCTGGTACCTTCCGGTCTGCTTGAGCATATCAAGCATATTAGTCTGGAACACGTGATCGACGGCCTCGACACTGACACCAGTTCCACTCTGCGGCATCGCGAAGACATCAACCACACGCACCGTGTACTCGTCCACAAACTCCCCCAGCATCAGCCCCATCACCTCCATCGGTACCCCAGCTCTACCTGCAGCAATCAGCGACGGACATCATAACCCCTAATTACATCAGCTGAGGAAGTGAAAGCAGAGATGAATCGGATCAATCTACGATCCTGAGAGAAACCCTAGATTTACCGTGTTTGAGCATTTTGAGAAGGGCGAGAGACGAAATGTAGACTTGCTCGGAGGAGTCGAGCGTCGGGGAGTCTGGCGGCGGGTGGCCGAGGGCTCCGCCGGCGCCGGCGAACATCCGGTGAAGTCTCTCCATGCCTGCCATTTCAATTCAGAAGAAAAATGCCTGTTTGCAACTATTTTTTGCCTAAGCAGACAGTTTTGAAGTAAAAGTATTGCTTTGGAAACAAGACAACAGATTTGCATTTATGCCCTTATATTTTATCTAATTCTGATTTCTGACCAAGAATATTATTATTAGTACTCTTTTTTGACATACGAGTATCTTTTTTGAAATTATATCTTCTACTCCAATATATTTATAAGTTGGTGTCACATTGGTAGTTGCTATTTATCCACACTTTTTTTCTTTAACAAATCAAATAAAGTATCATGAAACGTGAAACAGATCAATATTCAGCTCTAAATCCATGTGTTGTCCTACAATATTATAGGAGTACAAATATTACTTTCTCCGGCTCCTAAAAGTAGAAACTATTTTTTTTTTTCGGTATATCGTCTACAAATAAAAAAATTATATTTTAGGAAATTTCTCTCTTTAATAAGTAGAATCTATTTTCCACTGACACACTTTTCTTTCTACCTCTTTTATATTTAACCAATTTTGCATTAAAATTCATGTCGTTATAAAAGTTCGTAGTATTTTTTAGGAGACGGATGAAGTATTAAAATACTCTGAACGACGGTATGAGTTTACGATATTGGTACACAGAGATTGTCATCGTGTTATGCTACCACAAATGATTGATGAATTGTATCTTTATGAAATCATGTTGTATAAGAATCGAGCAAGTCCTTAAAACTTATGTGTTGTGCTTGTGATTGGTATTGAAATACTCTGTACGACGGTATGAGTTTACTATTGTCTCGTTGATACGATAATGATCCAATATTACTCAATCAAGAAGGTTGCCTAATTATGAAATACTCCATACGTCCTTTAAAAATATAAATTTTTGAAATAACACAGATTTTAATGCAATATTGGTAAAATAAGAAAGAGATTAAAAGAAAGATGTGTTAGTGAAAAATGGATCATACCTCATTAGAGAGAGAGATAAATATTCTAAATTAAAAAATGTCTATTTTTAAGAGAGAAATCAAAAAGGAAATAGTGTCTATTTTAAAGATCCAACATTCTCCAATATTTTAAAAGCTTTCAATTACATACACATTGCTATTTTCTTAAAGTAGAATAATATAATGAGCCTAATATTTTACCAAGTTATTTTCTGCTAAGCCCAATATCCTATTTATGTGTGCCCAACAGTCTATTAAAGCCCATTTATTTTAAAATTAACTTCATTTGGACTTTTAATATCTGAA
>JAOWBI010000040.1:159982-170094 GCA_028566235.1 Salvia elegans | reverse complement strand
AGGGATTGGTGCAATAATGTTTTCTTGACCCCTGGAAAAATACAAGATGAATAAGCAAAAGATAGATAGTAAGTAGCACGCCTTTAAAAATGAATACACTTTAATTCATATATAGTAGTCAGATGACGATAACATTGACTAGCACTCAGGTTCATACAATGTTTAAGTTGTATACAATGAACTAGGTGAGCAATGCTAGTAATTTCAAAGTTGGGTACACATCTTATTTGGATTTCATGCAAAAATTAAAATGTAGTACTAGTTTATATACAATGAAAAAAGTACATTGCAGTGAGACAAGCAGTACTGACCCATAAAACCTTTACCAATAACATTCAGTATCATTAATAAGAAATACTACCACATGCCAACACATAATCAACATTATCTGACTATCAAAGCACTTTTACTCTCCTCTATTTCCTTGTTTAGTTCTTATATATTGTGCCAATAAATTGGTACTTCATTTCCCTTGCACCATCAACTACACCAACATTCAAATCGCCTGATTTGGAGACTCTCCCTTCAGAACTTTCCATGACTTCTTACTGAATACAAGGAAGCCTTACAACATAGATTTCCACTAGAGAAACATTCAGCAGACAATCAAGATTCACCTTTCACTTATACATTTATCTAGTTCATGTCTGTTATTAAACGCAATAAACTCTTTCATATTTGTACGACTCTGACCACAAATGGTAACAGATCATCATACTTTACCAACATT
The DNA here is from genome assembly GCA_028566235.1 of Salvia elegans. Classification (NCBI taxonomy): domain Eukaryota; kingdom Viridiplantae; phylum Streptophyta; class Magnoliopsida; order Lamiales; family Lamiaceae; genus Salvia; species Salvia elegans. The sequence continues at coordinate 169,364 of JAOWBI010000040.1, read as the reverse complement.
TTTTATCCTACAGTGTGTCTCTTATCTGAAAATATTTGGCAGTTCATCCTTGAAAGTACATTCATCCACATTCTAACAAAACCAGTGCTTCGACGTATGTTTATTGAGTGATCAAGAATGTTAGATTACATGGAATATCAGTTGAGGAATCCAAGCTATAAATGATTAGCTATGAAATGGAATCTCAATTATATCAAATAAGATAGCACGTTAAAGGTAGTGAGCTTACCAAAACAGCCATGGAGACCCTGTAAGGTGTTTTCTTGTACTCCCGGATCACTTGACTGATTTGAGCATGGGTCCTCCTAATAAAACATAAAAAACTCAGTTTTTGCTTAGCACTTCTCTTTTGTTTGCGATGTAAAATGTTTCAGGATAAACGAAGTTTACGATGCATAAAAGATGATTGGTGCTAATCTTTGTTTCTCCTTTTTGGCACTGGTGGCTGGCGGTGGATTCCCTGAATAGATACATTGATACAACATGAAAAATAAAATCATACTGTAAAATAAAACTCAATCCAAACACTATGCAAACAAAACCCAACCCAGTCAAAATTAAACTCATCAATCTCACTTTTTTCCTTTTCATCTTATAAATTAAATACCTGATGGCTGAGTCTCAGGGATGAAGCCACCTCCGTGATTAATCGGGTCGCTCACAGCCTGAGGGTCAGCCCTAGAGCTCGAATGGGTTAAATTATTCCGAATATTCTTCAGCTTCTGATTCTGCTGCCACGCAAGGGCGGAGCAGAGCAGCGACAGCGACTTCCCCGTGCCGGTGGGCGACTCGAGCAGCGCGTGGCAGTGCCCCTCTCTTTGCGACCGGTCGAGTGTGGATATCACTCGGTTCATGAACGCCAGCTGAGTGCCGTATGGCTTGTACGGGAACTCCACCGGAATTCCGCCGATGTGGATCGTGTTCGTGGAGCTGCGGCCGCCGGATTTGGGGGCGGATTTGAGATTTTTAGGGTTCTCCGACGGAGAAGTGGAATCCTCCATTTTCGATTCTGTGTGTGAGATTTTGGGGGAAGGAAGTGTGCGGGATACACTGATGAAGAGTGGGAGGGAATTTCGTTGGCGGGAAAATCCTTATTTTTTAGGGGAAAATGAGAGAAATTTAACTTTGTTTTTTCACAATTTTGATATTGTGAAAATAGTAAAATCCACGTTTTTAATGGTTTTAGCTATGATGAAAACATTAACCACTTCCAAAATCATAATGAAAAACATTTTATTCATTTTATTTATATTTTTTCATAAACTTTATTTATAAGAGTATTATTCATATACAAATAATTTTTCACTCATTTTTACATTTTTAAATTGCCAATAATGATTATAAAATTGATAGTTTTGAGTTTATAATATTGCCACATAGATGTGCTTTATCATTACTATTGACAATATATTGATATGTTTACTGTTGTAATATTGTTGTGCTTGATTTTCTTGTTTTATATCAATAGATATGTCTCTAACGTTCAAATTTGTTGTCACTCTTTACATAATATAATAAATATTTTTTAAAAACCTAACTCTATTATTGAACAGTACTAAATTCAGAATCCAGCAATCGCAATAAACAATAAACAATCGTGTGTATTAATAATGTATTATTTCAAGATATAATTGGGGTGAATTTGAAACACTTCAAATACAATGCAATTAACTTTTTTTGTACTATTACAACTCATCCCCGACTTCATAATCATGCATTCAAGATTGATCGAACTTCAACATTTTATTTTGATAATATTTGTTATCAATTGAGTTGTAGTATGTCATACCGCACACTTCCTTCCCCTAAAAATCACACACACAAACACCTCCACTAGGTGAAATCGAAAATGGAGGACCCAACCTCTCCTTCGGAGAGCCCTTATATTCTCAAACCCACCCCCAAATCCGGCGGCAGCAACTCAACGAACACGATCTTCATCGACGGAATTCCGGTGGAATTTCCATACAAGCCTTACGGCAATCAGAAGTCACTCATGAACCGAGTGATCTCCACACTCAACAAGTCAGAAAGAGGGGACACTGCCATGCGCTACTCGAATCGCCCACCGGCACGGGGAAGTCGTTGTCGCTGCTCTGCCCTGCCCTTGCATGGCAGAAGAATCAGAAGCTCAAAATATTCCGAATTATTTGATGCACTCGAGCTCTAGGGCTGACCCTCAGGCTGTGAGCGACCCGATTACAGCCTGAAGTGGAGCAACAGATGCCCTATCATCGACATCATGAGGTCAATCCCGATCTGCGCACCGGGGCACACTCTCCTCCATGCACCAAACTGCAGCACCCGGAAATCATGCCCCTTTATATCGATATCCTCCTCCACGAACCTCTCCGGCCTGAATTCCAACGGATTCTTCAGCAGGGCCAGGTCGCGCGCCGCGTCCCATATGTTGACTTTGGTGCCCTTGGGGATGTTGTAGCCACCGATCTTAACATTGGTGTTGGCACGGTGAGGGATCATGAGAGGCGTGGGAAGGTGTAGCTTCAATGACTCCTTCACCACGCACTGAAGGTAGGGAAGGTTCGGGATGTTGAGCTCAGTCATACTGCGGTCAGGGCCTATGATGCAGTCCAGCTCTTCCTGCTCCGCCATTGCCCACTCCACGGAAATGGTTGGGGTGTCCATCCCGACCACGATCATGCCCTGATGCCAAGTATTTCTTAATCACCACGCTCTTGCCTAAAACGAACAGATTTATAATCACTTCATATTCGATCAAACTCCGAAAACGAATCAAGCAACGAGTAAGTACTACCATTAGCTATTGTGTTTAATAATACTACTACTACATAGTATCTGCTATAAATCAAAACCTATGCTGCATTCACGGGAAAATCTTCAAACTCTCCTAAATTTGGGGAACGCCATTGATGCCAGTATTTCTTAATCACCACACTCTTGCCTAAAACTATATCAAACTTTAATTAATAGGAACAAATTTAGATTTCAGAACGTTCACAAATAAGAACAGATTTAGAATCACTCGATTCACGTCAAAATTCAATATGGGGGAAAATCTTCAAACCCTAAAATTAGGGGAAAATCATCAATCATTGAATTGAAACGACGAGAATCGAGAAAAACAAGTAATTACCAGAGGAATCTTTGGAATCATTGTAGTGGATTCAACCATGGCGGTGATCCCATCTTCCCTAATCGGGCGGAGGAGCTCGAGGCGCTTGGGGTAGAAGAGGACGACGGTTCAGACCTTCCTGACCTTGACTTAATAGGGGCCGTAGTCCGTCCAGATCAAATCCTTGTCGTCTCTGCTGAGCTTCCTCACGGACTGGCTCCGGTGGCGGTAGGCGAGCTGGCCGTCCTTCTCCTGGAGCACCTCCTTAGCGAGCTCGGAGCTGGAAACGACGACGCTGAGGGTCGACTCGAACCAGACCGAGAGGATCGGGTCCCTCACAGCCTGACAGCTCGAATGCGTCAAAATATACGAATATTCTTCAGCTTCTGATTCTGCTGCCATGCAAGGGCGGAGCAGAGCAGCGACAGCGACTTCCCCGTGCCGGTGGGCGATTCGAGTGGCGCATGGCAGTGTCCCCTCTTTGCGACTTGTCGAGTGTGGAGATCACTCGGTTAATGAATAACTTTTGAGTGCCGTAAGGCTTGTATGGGAACTCCACCGGAATTCCGTCGATGAAGATCGTGTTCGTTGAGTTGCTGCCGCCGGATTTGGGGGTGGATTTGAGAATATTAGGTTCTCCGACGGAGAAGTGGTATCAATTTTCGATTCGCGCAGTGGCGGTTTTTGTGTGTGTGATTTCGGAGGAAGGAAGTGTGCAGGATACATAGATTAAGAGCGGTGGGGGAATTTCGTTGGCGGGAAAATCCTTTTTTTTTTAAGGAAAAATGGAAATATAGTACTGATTTTTAATGAAAAATATTTTATTTAGTTTATTTGTAAATTAATTAATTTACACAAATAGTGTTCATATTCAACTAATTTTTTACATTTACTTTTACATTTTTTATAATAAAAAGTTGATAGTTTCTAATTTTTTTATACTTTACATTGTTGTACTACAATATATTAATAAGGATGTATTCAGATTCATAAACTAAATAGTGTTCAAAATCAAAATACTTGTAGTCTATTAGATCTCGTGAGCTAACGATTAGAATAATGTCACGTGTAATAATGTAGCTTGGTTAATAATGTACTACTCCCTCCGTCCCAAGATATTATAGCAACTTCTTTTTGGCACGAGAATAGAGGAGAGAAAGAGATAAAAAAGTAGGTGGATAATAAAGTAAAATAGATGACTTTTTGCTAAAAATGAAATGAGTCTAATATGTTGGGACATCCCAAAAAAGAAAGTTGCTCTGATATCTTGGGGCGGAGGGAGTACTATTTTAGTCTAATAATGTAGCATTTTAGTCTAATAATGTAGCATTTTAGTCTAATAATGTAGTTTATTCCAACCATCCAATCTAAAGATCCAATAATTGTGATTTGTTTGATTTAACACTAAAGAGTAGTGGAACCATAATACACCCCTTCTTTAAATACTCATACAATTGTTGTGGAACTTGAAACACTCCTAAGATATCATGAGATCAATTATTTTGTATTATTACAATTCTTACATGCCTGCATAGTCTGTAAAATTTGAAATTCAACATAGAGTATCATTCAAGGAAGATATCTTATCAATTGATTGAGTTGTATGAGCATTAAGGGCAAATTTCATCTATGTGTACTAAATTATGTGCTATGTGATATTGGAGTTTTCCATGTAAGAAACTTGGCTTCAGCTTATTTGAACTCCATTTTGGCACACAAAGATTTGTATGATTAAGAAGTGCTACTTAATTTCACTTGTATGTACTCTTAGTTGTCTATTATGATCTAATTGCCTACCATTGCTATCATTTTATATGATAGATCTTTAGCAAAGCATGTAATGTTTTAATTTTATCTATATTAAGAACTATTTCATCTCATGTTATGACATATTTTCTCGATATGATATACTTTTTTATTATTTATAGAAGATGATAGATAAAATTATAAAAATATGATTAAATCCATAACGTATATTTATCAACCATTATTTAGTTCGGGTTAGATAAAAGTATAAAAATATAATTAAATCCATAACATTATTTTTCATGGTGACACAATTAGTATATTTATCAACCATTATAAAATTAAAATTAAATAAAGTTTGATTTTATAACAAACTTATTAGAACATCCCACAGTAAATAACATTACTATATAAAGGAAGCTAAATTTCATACAAAGACACGTAACAACAGCAATAATAAATGATTATTATTAATAATATGTCATGATTATGAATAAACCCGTGCAAAACTATGTTGTACATTCGGGTACCGAATGTTGTACCTTGTGAAATTCCCCATAAAAAAATATCTCGACCAGTAAAGTTAATTGCTCGTTAAATCATCTCCCTCTGATCTCTCCAATCGCGTCATCTCTCCCCCATTTTTCTCCTTCGACCCGACGTTGAATTCCCCTAATTTTTCCACCAATTGATTGCAAATTGCCAATTATGACTCCTGTTTGAGCTGATTGGTTGCGAACTTGGAGCTGCAGATACCGGTGGACAGTGATATCGATGGAGTAATGTGGTGATCTAGGGTTTGGAGAAGGGGCATAGCAAATGGCGGGAGTAGGTATGGAGAAATTCGAGGAGTATTTCCAGAAAGCGGATGCGGATCGCGACGGCCGGATCAGTGGAGCTGAGGCGGTGGCTTTTCTGCAGGGATCCAATTTGCCCAGACAAGTCCTTGCGCAGGTTAATTTTATTACTTTATGTTTCGTAGTTAGCTCAATTTCGGTAGCTTGCGAGTTTTACTTAACTATAAGTTAGTAATTTCGGCTGGCGTGTTTTGGGTTCCGCCAGTCAAGTTTGAACTTTTTCCATCTAATATCCGGGGATGTGGATGTTTAGAAGTTTTGGTCATTACTGGTATGGGTTTTCAGAGCTGTATTAAGTGATGGAGTTGTGGGAGTAATAGCGATGGCTGTAGTACGCTGAGCAATGGAGTTGGATTACCCAGTTTATGTCTGGAAGTTTGTACTCAATAATGGAAGAGGTTTAAAATGGTTTTTTATATGCTTACTGTTGATTGCGATAATCATGTTTGGGAGATGGCATGTGATTAGTCATTTTGTAAAGTTGTAATTATGATGTTATAATTCACTTTTTCCTTTGTCTTTTGGGTTTTGGGTAAACACAGTACCTCCATGATATATGAAGTTGGTATCAGCGGATTGGAGGGCATTGCTTTGATATTTGTCTGGGTTGCATCATTCATTACAGCAAATTGCATAGATTGAACCTCTCACCTTTCTAACCAATAGTGGGATGGGATGCAATTAAATACTAGGACCCATATGTTAACTTATTAAAATGTTCTTGATGATAGCTGTCTTACACTTTGACGATTGTTAAGAGTAATTGAGTAACCCAGCTAGCAGATATGCCACAGAGCCCCCTGCTCATCCTGATTAGTTTGATGATTATAATGTGCTGATGTTTGTTCTATATTGAACTTGTTGCTGCAGATATGGATGTTTGCTGACCAAAATGGCACTGGCTTTCTCAGTCGTCCTGAGTTTTATAATGCTCTTAAGCTTGTTACAGTGGCTCAAAGCAAGCGAGAATTAACGAGAGATATTGTTAAGGCAGCCTTATATACTCCGGCTTCTGCCAAAATCCCACCCCCCCAAATAAATGTACCTGCTACACCTGGACCACACCCAAGCCCAGTGGCTGCTTCACCTTTGACACAGGTCGGTGCAACTCCCCAGCCATCTTCTCGAAATCTTGGATTCAGAGGACCTGCTCCTCCTACTTCAAGCTTTAACCAGCAATCTGGAACAGTTCTGTCAACTTCAGGCATGAACCAACAGCTTAGACCGGTGCCTTCTTCTACTGGTATGAACCAGCAGTTTGGGATGGTACCTTCAAGTGTGGGAGTGAACCAACAATCCAGAACAGTTCTGTCAACTTCAGGCATGAACCAACAACTTAGACCGGTGCCCTCTCCTACTGGCATGAACCAACAGTTTGGGATGGGACCGTCAAGTATGGGATTGAACCAACAGCTTTTACAGGGACAGCCCGCCAGTCCATTGAACCAGTATGGCCGGGTTCCCCCAAATGCAAATGTGAACCCACAGTTTTTCCCCTCACAAGGTAGTCAGATGAGACCGCCTATATCCATGCCTACTGGTCCTGCTTCACGTCCACCTCAGGCGGCTAGTGGTCCATATATTTCTGGAGGCATGACTGGCATTGGCCTTCCAAACACAAATAATGGTTTGTCAGTTGGGTCTACCGTTGGACCTGCTACACAAGTCTCGGATAGAGGAGTTAATTCATCCATATCATCAGTTGCTCCAAACTCCCAAGACCCACTTGCATCCTTCTCAGGTGCCAAGGATCCTAAAGCATTAGTTAGTTCAGGTACTGGGCCTAATTCGTCTGCCATGTTTTCTAGTGACCTGTTCTCTGCAAATCAGTCTTCATCCCAAAAAGTTTATTCTGCTCCACAACAACCTACAAGTAGCCTGCCTACCTCTTCTGCTGTTGACCCTGTTAGTTCGAGTGCCCAGACTTCGGCTAAGCCTGATCCCTTTGAAGCTTTACAGAGCACTCTCAGAAAACAACCTGCTGCAGTTCCGGCTGCACAGACACAGTATGTCCCCAAGCCTAATCAGCAGGCTCCAACTCAAGTTACTTCCTCAGGCTTGACACCTGGATCCCTAACAGGTATGGGGAATACAATGTCTGAGCCCTCACAGATTTCATGGCCAAAAATGACACGAGCTGACATTCAAAAGTATGCAAAAGTTTTTATGGAAGTAGACACTGATAGAGATGGGAAAATTACTGGTGATCAGGCACGTAACCTATTCTTGGGTTGGAGACTGCCAAGAGGTATGAAATTCATTAGCTATATTCATACTCCTCTTCTTGAATTTACGTATGAATTGAAGCTTGCAAATGGTTTCTACTCAAACAATTAGGGTTGAATTTAGTTAGTGGTATTTTTCTTACAAAAGTTTTATGATTATGCACATCCTACCTATTTATCACCATTCCATGATGAACTTATCTGGTCATCTGGAATGCCACCTAATATTCATAAAATACTTGTAGACTTCGGAATTCTCCTTTACTATGTGACTGCTGATGGAATGTCCTTTGTATTCTTGTGCTTTACTTTCTAGAAATATTGTTGAATTTCATGAATCACCTTGATGCTTGCTGATTATGGAGTTATACATATGCATAAACCATTTGAAATTTTGTCATATGGAGTACTCCATAACTTATTGTAAAGCTGCTAAGTGCTAACATATCTTGGAGCAGATTTAGATGTCATGCTAATTCCTACCCAGATGCTTCTGTCAATTCAAATTTGTAGAAGTATATTTATAGATATCTGAGCGGTCCAACTATTGTTTTCTCTGCTGTGAACGTTGTTTATTATTTGTATTTCTCCTCTCTTGCCCCCTTTTTTGGGTGTGTGAGTGTGGCCTAGAACATAAAAAAATATACCAGCATATTACTCGATAACAACAGACTTACCAATATATATGTGATCATCTCCAGAGGTCTTAAAGCAGATTTGGGATCTATCAGATCAAGATAGTGATAGCATGCTTTCTTTAAGGGAGTTCTGTGTTGCACTCTATCTGATGGAGCGGTACAGGGAAGGAAAGCCTCTTCCATCTGTGATCCCAAATAGTGTCATGCTCGACGAAACTTTAGTAACTTTGGCAGGTCCGCCTACAGCTTATGGTGGTATGACATGGAATCATGCTTCAGGTACTGATTGACTTGCGCTTGTCTTAATTTTAACTTGCGTCCTTCAAACTGTTATGCCTGATTTCTCTTGGTTTTAGGAATAAGACCACAGCAGGGCTTGCCTGGTGCTCAACCAGTTACGCATGCTGGTTTAAGACCACCAATGCAGCCAGAAGTCTCTCAGGCTGATGGATCAAGGCAATATAATCAGAATGCTGGAGGTCGTGCATTAGATAATTCACATGGAAATCAACACAGTAATGGGCTGGTCAATTCTCTGGATGTTGGGGGTCAGGAAGCAGCAGAAACTACTGGAAAGGTACCTGTTGCCATTCCATCTCCTTGCATCTTTTGGTTGTGTCTAGGATTATCTTTTTTTTATTCAACTTCAAGTCTTTCTGGTCATTATACTTTGTCTTGTTGTCTTGAGTGTTCTTGAAGAGTTGTACGCCTCCATTGTGTTTCTGTTTATCTGTATTTCCAGTGGAAAAGATCCTATTGGTAAGATTTTTTTGTGATTTTTCACTCAAACTTGTTGAAGTCAAAATAGATTTGGATGAGGAT
>JAOWBI010000037.1:4172719-4184722 GCA_028566235.1 Salvia elegans | reverse complement strand
ATATTGCTTTCATAAACTCACTACTTAGTGGATCATATTCCTTTTTGATGTGTTGGTTGTTTTTTCAACAGGCTGGTCCTAATCCTTGGGCAATCGAAAACTTCGCTGCCGTAGCAAAGTACCCGTCAGCTCAAATCGTTGCTCAGGTTTGTTGGAAAACTGAAATAATTTTGGAATTATCTCGTCTGCATAACCGAAATTTGTGCTTCCTCCTTACCATATATCTGAATGCTGCAGGATATTTTTTCTTCGGGGGCTATAAAATCAGCGACTGATTTTCAAGTCTACAAAGAGGTTGCGGGGCTTTCAGGTCTTGACTTTGCCTACGTAGATTATACCGCTGTATACCATACCAAGGTAATATGCAAATCTATGCTGCAACTACGACTAACTTAGACTTCCTACTAAAGACGTGGCCATGCATTCTTTATTGTGACGGAAACATAGCATATATTTTGGGGTAATTGCAATATAATTACGAAATTATATTCATTTTGCGATTTCAGCCTCCTTTGAAACCTTTGCATATCAATACCAAATCTTTCTTATTTTTGCGATGTCTGGAATACGACGTGGGCACCAGGCTGAAAAAAAGGACGCCGTTTAGTGTGCAATTGAGAGCAAAATTGAAATGTACATTTATCGAATCTTATCAAAAAATTCTTAGTTGCACACTAAACAATGATGTTTAATCTTTCTCTATGGGATTTTAGTCAATGTCGGTGCCCCACGTCATCTTTTTGGTCCATGTAGACATTCACTTCAGCTTTGCCGTGGCCAGAAAAATTAGGGAAAGCCCCAATTGCATATATTATAAATTGCAAAGGTTTGGAAGTGAGGTCAAAATTGCAAAAATGGATATAAAGTTCATGATTTATTTTGCAATTTCCTCTCTATTTATTACAACGCGAGCTTGAGTAACGCCACTTTCTAATGCAGAACGACAAGTTAGAACTATTGCAACCTGGTTCTCTTCAACATCTAGGAGAAAATATGCTTGCATTCTTGCTTCGTGCAGCCGCCTCCCCTAGCCTTCCAGAAAACAAGGCTGTGGAATCCAACGAGGAGAAAGCAATATATTTTGACATTCTGGTATCTTGATCGCCTCTTGTTACGCATATTTCTTCACTAACACTTTTATATATACGCCACTCTAAATTATTGTCTGACTCGTGATTCCTAATAGGGAACATACATGGTCACGTTTCGTCAACGCTTAGCCAACATGCTTTACAATTCGATAATCATGCAGTCCCTTTTGTTATGGACTACGTCGTTGTTGATGGGCGGTTCTTCTGCTGTCATATCGTTGGCCCTAGGGAGTTTAAGTCTCGTGCTAATGTGGATATTTTCCATTAGTTTTTCCGTAGCCGTTGCCTTCGTTCTCACCATCATATCATCCTCACCCGTGCCGTATGTCGCCTACCCATGGCTGGCACTTTGTCTCTTCGGCGCGCCTGCTCTCCTCGGAGCATTCACCGGTCAACACGCTGGTTATATTATCCTCGAAACTTATTTGGCCCGTACTTTCACCGAAAGGAGAAATTTACCTGCTAATTTGCGACCTACTTTGGCGAAGTTAGATGCAGAGAGATGGATCTTTAAATCTGGTTTGGTGCAATGGTTCGTTCTCTTGATGCTTGGAAATTACTACAAGATCGGTTCTTCTTATCTGGCTCTTGCTTGGCTAGCTTCACCTGCATTTGCTTGTAAGTATCCTTGACAGTTGAGGCACATCCCGGCAATAATTATATCCTAATTGTGATTATACCGTTCTTAATCAATCGTCCTCTTCTGGTATGTCTAGATGGTTTTCTCGAAGCAACGTTGTCTCCAACGAGGCTGCCAAAGCCACTCAAAACTGCGACAATTTTAATCGGATTGTCTGTGCCCCTTCTACTGTCTTCCGGCATGGTTATTAGGTTGTCAGCTACTATAATGGGAACCTCCATTCGTTTTGTAAGGTAATGGCTCCGGGATTTCTCGTTATCATTCTTTTTATTCTCTTCTCGTGTCTCGTTTCCTTCATCCTATAGGTATTGAGACTGGTATTAATGAGTTCCTGCAAGTGTTAAAAGATAAAATTACCATTTCAAGATTAAGTTGATATCTTGAAAGGTTTTCGGCTTGTTGATTCATCTAGTTTAAATGTGTGTACTAAATTCTCATTCCCGAGTCGTACCCTTTTCCTCCTGTCTTAAATTTATTAACTTGTGGTTGGCGAATGCTCTTTCTTTAGACTTGCTTGTAATATGGCTGTTATCGTTGCAGGAATCCCGGTGCTAGCCCCGACTGGCTGGGAAATGTCATTCTTGCTGTATTCATTGCTGCAGTAGTATGTTTGACGTTGGTGTATCTACTGTCGTATATTCACATATCAGGTACCCGATATACTGCTATTTCGCTCGTCTCAACTTTTGTAAAAAGTTTTCCATCCGAAAAATATATATTTCTATCACAACAAGGATGGTGAAATTCTGAAAGGTTTATACTAACGATCGTATGCGTTCTTCTCTAGGTGCAAAAGTACCGCTTGTCGTTGCTACAAGCAGTCTGCTCGTGCTATCTCTAGTTGCCGTGTGGGGAGGCGTCGTTCCACCTTTTACAGAAGATATAGCTAGAGGTGTCAACGTAAGTGTTTATGTAATCATCAAAGAATGTTAATTTTTTTATAACCGAGTGCATCTAGAGTATAACCGAGACGACGCTGCAAAAACCGAATCTAAAGTAGTCGGTTCGGCTCCAGGCGAATCTATCCGAAATTGAACCATTCAGCTGAAACTGAAGCGACTACTTAAAGATTTGGTCTTTCCTAGGCCGAATCTATTGAATAGGTTCGGTTTCGGCCGAATCAACCCAAAACCGAACCTTGGATTCAGTCTCACTCATAGTTCTTTCTATTTGGTCGAAATTTCAAAAAAAGCCGACCCATCGGTTTGGTTAGGGTTTTGACGGACCGATCATGTGGTCACCCTTAAAAGCGACGAAGAAAAAGAAGTAATCGTAATATCCTAACATTTTCTTGTGTCCAGGTCGTACATGTCGTGGATGCAACACGAGTAAACGGTGGAGATCTCGAACCTGTCTCGTACATTTCAATGTTCTCGACGACTCCCGGAAATTTGATCAAGGAGTCCGATCATATCGGAGAAGGATTTGCTTGTGGGAGGGATAGATATTCTGATTTCGTTACATTTTCAGTCAACTACAGTTGCTGGACGGACAAAGGCGCCCAAACCGGCTGGCTGAAATCCGACATTCCTTCGATCCACGTCGCCAAGGACACTAGAGGAGAGAATCGAGAGACTCAAGTTGTCATCGACACCACAATTTCTACGCGCTGGTCTCTAGCAATCAACACCGGAGAAATCGAGGACTTCCAGCTGAAAGGTATATGCTCTCTCATCTTCAACCCTACAGACACATCGCGCCATTCATTCCATTTTTAACACATTGTCTCGTATCGTATACAGATGCGGACTCCGATGAGCTGATTCCGCTTGGTGAGAAGAGCAGTGTGGATGGATGGCACACCATCCAGTTCTCGGGCGGGAGGAAGGCGCCGACCAAGTTTCACCTCACGTTGTTCTGGTCGGGGAACAGCACTCGGACGACCAGTGCCGGAGATGAGCAGCTCCTGAGGCTCAGAACGGACGTGGACAGATTGACACCGCCAATGGAGACCATTCTCCGGAAGCTCCCACGGTGGTGCTCCCTCTTTGGGAAGTCGACGTCTCCCCACATGTTGGCGTTCCTGAGCAGTCTACCAGTGTCGTTCTAGGCGATAGAGAGAATTCAGCAGCCGCTATAATCCTCACACGCGCCTCATATAGGTTTGAATCGATCGTGATTGTTATCGTGTCGGACACGAATGGTCATGTTGAGTGAATCACAGAGAGATCGTTATCGAGTTCAGGAATGATGATTCTTACATTAGATAGTGAAGAAAAAGAAAAGAAAACAAACTATTTAGATGAGTTTTAGTTATTTTTAGTGTGTTTTTCATAATTCTTATCAAACGATCAATAATAGTTTTCATATTTTTTCAAACGAACAATTTCTTCGTCGGATGTCTAACTGAGGCAATACTTCTCGTTTTACCCTTATTCTCAGTGTAAAATCTTTATTTTATTTTGCTTTTTCAATGCAATAAAAGTGTCAAATTCTTTCATACTAACAGATTTCACAGCTGAACGAGTAATCTTAACCGCCACAATAAATGATTAGAATCACACTAGCCATCAAATAATAAAAGCAATTGAACTTCAAGATAGATCACGATTTTGAACCAATTAGTGATGATTAGAACTATAAATAGTCGTCAAATATCAAGCCAAATTTTTTTCAAACAACACAAGTAGAGCCAAAACAGCAATATAAGATTAATCAAGAAATGTCTTTTTCTCAAGCAAAAAGATATTCTTCTTAAATCTATGAATAGTAGTAATCTGTTCAGATATTTTTAAAAGAGCAGTAAATTTTGTCAGTGAAGATTTACAAAATTACAGTTGTCAGTTATCTACCAAAATTCCAAAACCAACCGCTTCAGCTAAGCCCCTCTCTCTCTTCACTCTATTGAATTCTTTATCAAGAAGCCATTCAGAAAAGCAGTGAAGAGGAAGAAGAATCCCAAAATCTTGGACTTTAGATAATTTTGGAGGGATTGCTTTTGTTGTGGGCTTTCCCTATAGAGAGAGAGAGAGAGAGAGAGAGAGATTGCAAGAATTGGTGAGAAATGCAGACAGTAACAACAGTAGTGAATTGCAGCAGCTTCAGTCCCAATCTCTCTCTCAAAATCAAGAATCTCAAGCCCCAATCCTTCTCCACTCCTTCCAAGATTTTGAACTGTGAAATTCCCCACTCTCCTTCACCTCCACACTTGTTGGGTATGATCAAAATCCAATCTTTTTTATCTCTCTCTTCTTTGTTGGGAAATCTGATCAACAAAATTTTGATTAAATTCCTTCTATTTTGTACTTTTTGACTGATATTTTCTTGATTGCATATGATGAAATTGCATGTTGTCATTTATTGTGTGGCTATTTGATGCCTGGCTGATATTGTTTTACAGAATTTTGGGATTTTTAGTGTTTTGGTTATTAATTTAGTGGATTGATATTGTCTGTCTTTATGAGCAAAATTATAATACCACTGAATTCAATTTAGAAAGCTTAGAATTGCATAAAAAAGGTTTTTACAATTGGTTAGAGCTTGTGAAGATATTGAAAATCAGCATAATTTCGAGGCTTCATTCGATTTTCGTGCTTTTCTAAGGTTTAGAACTCTTGAAAGTAGACAGAGTAGTGAGTTTCTTTGATAGTACTTGTAACATAGTTTGCTAGGAAGCAAGGTGGAAATGTTCGTTCCATCGTTGTATAGAGCAGACGAGCTCGTTTATGTCCTGACTCTGAATCCATTTTAGCGAAGTGATGTGTGGTTTTGGAGATTCTATGATTGGTGAGAATCAAGAGAAGAGATGTGTTGTTGAGGAGTTCGTTTTAAGATGTAACGTTGCTCCATTTCAAATGCTCGTCTCTCTAAGCTCGTTTAAGAAGATATTCACTTTGCAGGGCTTTGCAGGGCAAGTCAAGTGGCAGAGTTGTTCCCGACAACGTCTCCTGAGATTGTTGTCCGGGAGGCCAGGATAGAGGACTGTTGGGAAGTGGCGGAGACGCACTGCAGTTGCTTCTTTCCCGAGTACTCGTTCCCTCTGGACTTTGTGCTGAGATTCGACAGGCTCGTTGGCATGCTGTTTGGGTTCTCGGTGCCTAAGGGCTGCGAGAGAACCTGCCTGGTGGCCGTGATTGGTTCTGGTGAGGACGAGTTCTATATAGGGAGCGATGATTTCAAAATCGGAGGTCTTGAGGGGAAGTTTAGTCTGAACAAAGGGTACGTTGCTGGAATACTTACTGTAGATACTGTAGCCGATTTTTTACCAAGAAAAGGACCTCTTCGACTGAGGAGGTAAGTGTTTATGATACTTGTCTTCGTCGTTAGTGATTGATATGTGCTAAAGTTGTTGGCTACTTCGCCATTTAAATTAGTCACTACCTTCGATGAATATATAGCGCGACTGATTTCTCTATCCTTACGTGCCATAGACTTAGCGGTTATCTGCTGAGGTCTATAGAAGTTTGGGGATCATAGAACTGTTCATATTTTACTATTGGAAACAGTTTAGTTCAAGGCTATCGTTGTCGAGAAGAAACTCACTTAACTATGAAGATGAACCGGAACAAGCAAGAATTCACTATTCCCAAACCCGAACAACATGGCTGACCATATAGATATGAAAAAATATGCAAATTTTGTTATATTACGAAGAATTGTGCCTCTCGATTAGTGTCAACTATTTCGTTGTGAAACTAGAGACGAAAACCTTTAAGTAGGCGTACATTGCGTATGAATAGGCCATCTCGTGACTTTTTGTTAATCCTAATTTCGTATTTCTCTTACATTCAAATTGACCTACACGCCTCGTGTAATAACATTTAAGTCACCCGAACACATTCCTTTGCACGACACTATTCATATGTCCGCTCCTCCCCACATTCCGTTGTAGTGTTCTCGTGTGTTTTCCCGGTTCTTCTCCAAAAAATATGGAAAATTGATGGAAAACTTGTTGATTTATGGACAGGAGAGGAGTTGCATACATATCAAACGTTGCTGTGAGGGAAAAGTTTCGTAGAAAGGGGATTGCAAAGCGGCTAATAGCCAAAGCCGAGGCAAAGGCCAAGACGTGGGGATGTCGCGCCATTGCTTTGCATTGTGATCTCAGCAACCCGGAGGCCACGAGGCTCTACACTAGCCAGGGCTTCAAGATCATAAAGATCCCGGACGGGGCCAACTGGCCTCACCCGAGGCTTTCGGGCGACGTGAAGTTCAACTTCATGATGAAGCTCCTCTAACTCCAAACTAAACTCTCCTGAGTAATATTTAGGTAAGAAGGTTTTTTTTTAAAATATACTTGATTTTTATTGGAAAAAAATTGCCAAAAAATGAATAACATGGAGATGGGATAAGATGTATATATTGGAGTACAATTTTGGTGGTGGAATGTAGTGATTGAAATATAAGCCTCGTCAAATATTATTTCTGTAAAGCCCAATAAATAAAAATTCGACTTAATCGAACATAGCCCAATATCAAGAAATTTGATTTAATCGAACTCTTGGGCCTTACAGAAATATTTTAACTTTTTTAAAAGTTGGTTCGATTAAATTAAAATTTATTTATTGGGACTTTTTATTAATAGTTGGGTTCGGCCCTTTTGGTATTGAGTAGACACATACCAATTTTTTGTTAAATGGAGTAACATTTGTTTCACCAATTTTTTGGAAAAAAAAGTTACCAAATCAGCCCTTAATTTTGTATTTCCCCATAATTTTAAGAATGACAACAAAAGTTTTAATGCAGAAGATTGGAATTTGAGACTTTCTTCACGAAAAATATTCTATAATGAATGTATTCATGCTTGGATAGTAGAAATTGAAGAATATATATTTCAATTCTAGTATGTCAACTTGAGGAAACTTTCTACACTGAAAATATTCTACCAAACAAATGTATTATAATTAATGCTTGGATGGTAGATATTGAACAACGTATAGGTCAAGTCTAGTATGTCAACTTGGGGAAAATAGGAGCTGAGTTAGTATAGAAAAAAAAAATCCAAACATGATTTTGTGGATATTGAAGAATGTATAGGCCAATTCTAGTATGTCAACTTGGGAAAAATCGAAGCTGAGTTGCTAGAAGAAAAAAAAAAAAAAAACAAATCCCAACCACTATATATTCTTATTTATTTTTTCCTTTTAATTTCAACAGTCACATGCACCAACTAGTTGAAAATTTTCTAATTCAAACTGTTGTTCATTATTCACTTGTTCCTATTTGGCTGGACCAATTTATATATGGTATGAGTAAAAAAAATTATATCTTAATACGTTGTACCAACAAATCATTGATTGCACAAACAGCTGTTAATGCTATGATTAAAACCAATCTGACACTCTGATGAGTATATTCATTATCATGTTTCTCAATAACTATTATTGTTTGACATTGTAAATAATATATTATTTTTGGTCTAATTCAACATTCATATCAGTTGATATTAGTGTTTATAGTAATGTTCACTAAAAAAATTTACTTTTAGACATGTGATTTAAGAAAGTTGTATTAATAGATTAAATTATTATAAAATAGAATAAAAAAAAATAAAGTATAAAAGAGAAAATGAAATCTAAGTGGAAGAGAAAATAAAATAAAGGTAGATAAATATTTTATTTTTTGTCATACAAAAAGGACTCAAATTATGTGGGCCATTCCAAAATGTGATACTACCACTCAAGTAACATGGGATTAGAGAACAATAAATTAATCAAGAGTGTTCATAAAGAATTGGTAGATTAAAAATATGTTCATAAAAAAGTTGGTAACATTTCAAGAATTATTTAATGGTAGATTTTACCCAAAATGGTGAACTAGGCAGCATAATTATTCACATCAAAATAAATCCCTCATATCACACACAAATTCTCTAAAATTCATCAAACATCTAAAACAAATTCTTGCATAAATCATGGCAACATAAACCCTTCACAATGCCATAAAACATAACTTAATTAGTAAGACATTTCTTCTACAATCAATAATTTGGGGGTTTGAGATAGAAAAAATAGCATAAACCCTTCTCAAAAAATGCTAAATTTTCAAAGCTTCATAGTCCATTGAATGCTCCAAGAACTTGCTTTAGAGCATTCAAATAGAAAGTAAACCTACAACTGTAGTTAACCAAATTTTATGATCTAACGTTAAAAACGGATCGATTTCTTCACTCGTTACCATCATTATCGTTGCTCGCATCCGCTAGAATCATAAGCCTCCTTGCTTTCGTCGCACAGTCGCTGCAAGAAGTTGAAAGAAGTTAGTAATGACAGCAATGGTGAGTTATTGATATGATAGATTGTGCAAGCACGAAAAATGAGTATCGTGTTCTTGCCTTTCCACCGGAGAAGCTGTTCCCTCGGGCATTGCATCCACGGAGCAACTCTGAGAGATTTGCTGTTCTGTCAGGATCGGCTGACCGAATAGGACGAAAATAGGCGCATTCGCCCCGTTTTTTCCTTCATTGGGTTTCTTTAGATGTTGGACAGAGCTCTCCGTTTCCGGACGATGAGGCGAGGCGTTGGAGTTGGGATTCTCCAGGGGGTCGCCAGTGACGAACTTAGGAAGCTCGCTGCCATAATCGAGTGGCTTGAAGTCGAACGGACGAAGTCCCAACTGCAGTTTATTGACGTGGAGATCCGACGAAGATAACACGAATTTAGCATGCCTGGCTCCCTGTATGCCTGTAGAGATGTTGTCGGGTAAACAACACAAGGGACTGCTCGGACTGAGTGGATTGTTGAGTAGCATCGACAGATATTCCGAATGCTGTCGAGGCCTCTTGTTCGTTGGCGAGAACGAGAACGGGGAGAGATGGATTGATGGAATGCTCGACACCAACTCAACCAACCAAGGGTTAACGCGCTTAACATTCTGTAGCAAGTCGGGCTCGTCCCATGCCACCTAAGTAGAAAAGGTCAAAATCAAAATGAACTCAAAGTTTATACGAATCGAAGTGACAAAGAGCATAGAATATTAGCTACCTGAAGGATTCGCCAAGGAGAATTAGGCCAGTGGATCGGATCATCGACTTGCACAGACGAAATAGTTCCCATGAACCAGCTTATCCGAGAAGAATCTTCTGTCTCGAACGCCATCTTGAATCGGATACCGGGACACCACTGCACCCTCATCGCAGCCCTCACCACCGATGCCTTGACCACAAACTCTGGCGTGCTTGCACGCGGATAGTAGACGACCTCGAATGGCTGGCCACTGGCAGCGAGACTCGCAGCTTCAATCACAGATTCGGCCTTCACGTTACATTTCTCCTTCATCCCACTCGAAAAACCATACAAACCCGACCTGCACAGCGATGAGCCGCCACTGGCAGCCCCCACGTTCCACCCAGACGAGACCTCGGGTCCGCCCCCGATCCCCAACTTGGCCCTACGTATCCCAACACAAAGCTCCCCATTCTCCGACCTCAAAAACACAATCGAATCCCCCGCCAAAAGCTTCTTCTGGTTCACGAAATTACTCCAACCAGTGGTCAATAAGTGCCTCCGAGGCGTCCCCCGATAGATATGCCTAAACTTCCACACCGCACCGTGCACATCCTTCGCCAAGATCGTCTGCACCGGCGGCTCAGCCGTGTAGTCCAGCCTCGGAAATATAGTCTCCGCGCAGTACCTAGGAACAGAGAACCCCCCACCGTTGTTCGCATCCGACTGCGTCAACGTCTTAGCAAACGAATTCGGCTTCTCCTTATCCTCCCCGTTCCTATCAAACCCCAACAATCCGACCCCGTCGTCAACCTCACATTCCCCTCCTCTCAAAGGGACCAGCCCGATTTTCGCATAAACCTCATCCGTCCCAGCATCGGCCAGATGCCTAATCGACGCTACCCTACACGGTACAAGGGACGAAATTCGGGGGAAACTACGAAAATCGACATTCTTAGCAGCATGCTCAACATGGCCCTGAGGGAAGTAATACACGTTGGAATTCATTGGTGGAATTTGAGCCATTCCACCAGCACAAGCATGCCATAATTGAGGATCCAAATTGTTTTCCAACTGATTCATGGGCTTCTCCAATGAATGCATAATATCAATCATAATTCTCAGCTAAAATCACACCCCCACATAAAAATTCTAGCAAAATCTCTGCATAAAAAGAATAATACAGCAAAGATTAAAGACATAATTAGCCAATAATTTTCAAATAAATACACTATTTCTGCAAAACAAATCTCAAAAAATGACAACCACACATAAATATCTGCATAAACAATAATACAGCAGAGATTTAAAGACAAAAGTAGCCAATAATTCAAATAAATACCCTATTTCTGAAAAAAAATTATCCAAAAAATGACACCCCACATAAAAATTCCAACACAATCAATAGAAACCCTCCATAATTTTTTGCAAACCAAAGATTAAAGACAAAATTAGCCAATAATCCAGATAAATACCCTATTTCTGCAAAACAAAATCCTAAGAAATGGCACCCCAGAGAAAAATTCTAACACAAACAATAGAAATCTCTGCATAAACAATTATATAGCAAAGATTAATGCACAATTAGCCAAAAATTCCCAAAAAAAAAAAAAAACCATTTTTTTCAATCAACAATTTCAGTTGGATCAAACCCCAGATCAAAATTAATCACAGAAACAGACGAAATTGAAATTGAAATTGAAATTGAAAAAAGAGGGTAAAATGGAAATGAACTTACCCACAAAGATTAAAGATTTGTGTTGTAGAATGAAATTGGAGATAAACTTGACTTGTGTGTGAGTGTGTTTTGAGGTTTCACCTTTTCTAGTCGGGGGGAAAAGCAAAAGGTGGTCAAATCAAGGGGGAATTGAATTGAATTGAATTGAATTGGGGAGTTAAACTTGAAGGAAAAGCCAAAAGGTGAAGAATGAGTGGTGGTTGGGTGTGTAGCGCTTTTACACAGCATAAAACTGTAAACTGAATTTGTGTTGAGTGAGAGAGAGGAGAAGATTTAAGAGAGATGGGGACAGGCACAGACAACAGACAAAGACACACACAACACACAGTGAGTACAGAGTGGAGGAGAGAGAGAGAGTGAGACACCTGAGATTGAAGCTTCGTTTGCCGACCAGAGGTGGCAGAGGGAATTGATTTTCACAAATGAGGTAAGAATTAGTCCATTTATAAATACTCCCGCACCGTCCCATGTTAATTGAGGCGTATTTTCGACGCAAAGATAGAGTATTAGAGATATTATTTACATCTGTCGCATGTTAATTGGGGTGTATTTTCGACGCGATGAATAAAGTATTAGAGAATTTATTTGCATCTGTCGCTTCTTAGTTGGGGCATATTTTTTCGCGAAGAATAAAGTATGATAGTAATTTAT
>JAOWBI010000037.1:3578546-3591252 GCA_028566235.1 Salvia elegans | reverse complement strand
CTTATTTAAAAGTTGTTTGGATTAAATCTTCATTTGGGAAAATAGTTGAATAGATTACAAAAGATGATCAAATTTGGGTTTCTCTCTTAGTTTTTAAATAAGTCATTATAAAAATATGATAACTATAAACAATAAACAAAAATCCTTGAAAGATAACATAGTAATTTTATTATGGCAAAAGAATCATTCAAGTTAATTGTAAATAACAAACTTATTAATGTTTTTTTACAGAAAGCAATAGTGATATCTTATAAAAAGGAAAGATGTAGTGGCAACTTTGGGCCATACTTTATTTGATAGAAAATGACTAAAGTAGGAAAACGAAGTAGTAGTGGTTGACTAATTATTTTGTTCTTTTTCATCAATTGAATAATCTGATAGCTTGCTTTATATTGGAACATTGACCAACCTTCCTAGACTTGGCATGATATATAGGAGAATGAATACAAGGAAAATATTGGGAATTGCTTTCTTCACAATATGAATAAGGTTTTTTACTTTTGGGTCCATATATGAAAAATAGATTTTTGCTAAGAGTATATATCTATGAATTGATATATTAATTTCTTGAAATCTAATCGTAAACTTCTTATTATTGTTTAGTGATTGATCCAAAATTGATCCAAAATATCAATTTAGAGTTGCGGCCGACGATGTGGAGATTTGAAGTTCTAGCAATTAATAGCAGGAAAGAAGCAACAATTTAAAATGTTTATTGTATAATGCTCCATTTGTTCAGTAAAAGATGGCACACTTCTCTTCTGCACTCGTTTAAAAAAGTTGATACTTTCTTCGTCCCTGAAGTATATGAACATTTGATTAAGCATATAGATTTTAATGTATAATTGGTAAAGTAAGAGAACGAGAGATAAATGATAGTATAAGTAGTATTAGAGGAGAGTGAGCTACACATTATTAGTAGTGTAGTGTATGATGTAAATTGTAAATAAAATGATGTGTAAGGGTAATGTCTTATTTAACTAATCCAAAATTAGAAAGTTCACGTAAGTTTCAGAGACCGACTAATAAAGAAATAATTCATATACTATACATTTCAGGAACTTAGGGAGATAATAAATAGTTAAGTGGAAAGATAGTAAAGTAAGAGAAAATAACTTATGTAGTGCAAAAAATGAGTAAAAAAATAAGTGTGACATATTTTATGGGACAGAGGGTGTAAAACTTTATATTTAACATGATTATAGTATAAAAATATTTGTTTTTATTAGTTTGAGGAATATAGTTAAATATCTAAAAATTACGTAATCATACTAAATACTCCCTCCGTCCCTCAAGAATATACATTCTTTCCTTTTTAGTTCGTCCCACAAGATTATGCACTTTCTAATTTTGAAAAGTCTTTTCTCTCTAATGAGGTGAGATCCATTCTCCACTAACAATAATTACCTTTTCTCTCTATCTCTTTCTTCCTTTACCAATTTTACATTAAAACTCGTGCTGACCTTAAATGCATATTTTTTGGGGATGAAGGGAGTATATTTGAAGGTATAATTGTACCCTTATTTTCAGCTAGATCTACTATGGTTATTATTAGTATGCTCTCATTCATGAAAATTTTAGCATTATTTTTAGTATATTTAATAAATTATCTAATAATATATACTACTATTAGTTAATTCTTTATGATTGGGTGCATTAACAATTTTAGTAATAATTTAGTAAAATAGATATACATGGAATCGGTTTCAAACAAAAGAGTCGGCCCAATTATGTGAAGAAAATAGTACAAGTAATATCGAAAAGATTCAGCCCAACTAATTCTAGATTTCAGCCCTAAACTTAACAACATATACATAAAAAATCATATGTTAGCTGAATGTAGCATAATAACTTAATTGAGTACAATCAATATATAAGTATGGTTCTCGTTTACATTAACATTATTTATTTTGTTACATAAGCTTATTTGATTTTGGATCTTTTATTTCTTATTAATATTATTAATTTTACAAATGATATAAATATTAATGAAAAATCAAGCTAAATGTATAAGACAAAACAAATAACGACAACTTGAAATAAACGAACAAAATACTCTCAAGTAATGTACATATAAGGTATACAACATAACATTCCAACACTATTTTTTCCAATGTTAATGAACCTAATATAACATAGAAATATAAAAGCACGCACTGACCCCTTCGAGACTCGAGATTTAATGGTCTACTTTCTGCGTCAGCGGAACGACAAGCGACGCATCCCCCAAAGGCGTGCGCACGAATCCGTAATTCTGCAAGACCTGATCATCCGCAAAATCGAGCGCCCTCTTCATCCCCACCGAGCACAAATTCCCCTCGTACTCGACGTTATGCTCCCCGCTACACGGCTGGCACCCCGTGAAATGAGTCACAAACGGCCTCAGCCACCCGCCCTTCTTCGCCGCCCTCGCTCTCTCCGCCCCGTACCACTCACTCACAACCTCCGCGTGCCGCCTTCGCCCCTCCCCCCACGCCCCGTACTCGGCCCACATCCCGTCGAATCGACCCACGATTCCATGCCAGTACCCGCTCAGCGCGTACCGATTCTCCAAGTAGATCTTTTCTCTCCACCTCTTCGGCCCCTCGAGGATCAGATAAATCAACGACGACTGTTCGTCGGCGTCGGGAAACATCTTGTCCTTGAACGTCGACCTCAAAACTCCCCCCCATTTATCGTAGCTCGGGCTTTTCGGGCTCATCCCGGCCCACACGTCTAAAAACTCCATCGACCACCCACAGTTTCGTATAAAAAACGATCCCGTATTCACCGCCACCCAGCTCCGGTTAACCAGCAAATCCGGCCAACCATCAACCACCATGTTGTAACCCTCGTAACTCTCGAACGGGATCACGAAGTCCATATCCGTGATCACAGTGTCCGAGTCAAGCCAGAACAACCACTCCACCTGCGGGTGGGCCACCATCGCGGCCCGAAGGGCCGCCAGCTTGGCCCACACCGACCGCACCTATAATAATAATAATAAAAATAATAATATTTCTTAATTCATCATATAAAAGACTCCACACATGTTTATAATATTTTTATATCGTATCGGTATGAGTACCTTGGGGTGCAGATGAGCGTTGT
Organism: Salvia elegans; assembly: GCA_028566235.1. Taxonomy (NCBI): domain Eukaryota; kingdom Viridiplantae; phylum Streptophyta; class Magnoliopsida; order Lamiales; family Lamiaceae; genus Salvia; species Salvia elegans. Next base: position 3,588,162 of record JAOWBI010000037.1, on the reverse strand, counting down.
TGTAGAAGATTTCATGGCCGTGGATTCGGCAGTAATCGACCTTGTTCTTGAAGAATCGGAGGAGGAAGTGATCTCCGGAGGGGTCGGGGCACGGGGAAGGCTGAGATCCGGTGACGAGGAGGAGGCGATTCTCGGGCGGAGAGAAGGCGGGGTGGAGGTGGAGCCAGCGGCTTCTCTTTTTGTCCCAATGGAGCATGGGGGTGTCTAAGGTGTATATATCTGTGGGATCGTCGTAGAATGTCGGAGCCGTTGGCTCTTGCAGCTGGCAGAATATGTCGGAGTTTGGATTTGGGAAGGATGAGAATTGATCGGTGAAGAAGATCCATGAAAGAAGAAGAAATATTGCAGCAGCTGCTAACGTTTGGAGATGTCTGCCCATTTCTTTTAAATCACAAGTGATATGGTTACATATTTTAAATTACAAATTATAAGCACAAATTTTGATTCGAATGAGACAATTGTAAATTTTCGAAGGTGTATTAAAATTTGACCAAACTATTTTATTCTAGTTAAAATTGTGGCACTCACATTTTCAATTAATTTGAAAATAGTCCGTGAAATTGGTTTGCCTCTATGAATTTTACACAAAATGCACAATTAATTGTGACGGTCGGTCTCTATCTAACACTCAAATTGGCTAGCTATTCAATAAATTACGAATTTGGAAAACTTAAATGCGCTTGTTATATAAAGTATGTAGTATACAATATTCATGTATAGTTATTGAAGTGGACACTCCTTCATTTTAATAACCACCATTTAGTTAAAAAGTCTTAATTTCTCGTTTAATAACGAATAGTAATAGGTTATTCGGTAGTAAAGATCAATAAATAAAGAGGTAGTTCAAAATACTACATGAACTTTGTTTGACACGATCATTGAAAATTTTGCTATGAATACATGATTTATATATCCCAGCTCAGTTAGTTTGGATCATTTTCTCTTGCTCCCAAAAAAAATTCCCAATCCAGTGACGGATCCAGGATCCGGAAACGGAGGGGGCGGAATATATAGTATAAGCTTGATTTAGTGCGGACATGGCTATTTTTTTTCGTTGTTCGGGGCAACGCCGGAGGCAAATGTAGGGGGGGAACATGGCAATTTTACGTCCCGATAAAGGGAAAATAGTCGCACGGTAGATCCGCCACTGCTACAATCCATAGTAATACTGATAAAAACAATAATCATGTTATGCATCCACTATCCGGAGTAGGAATCTGCGTTTGTTCTTGTCGAAAAGGGATGATGGTGTCAACTATCGTAGCTGAAAGAGAGGCGTTGTTGTGCGACGTCGATTGTAGCTGTGAGCAACGACGGATAATTTAGGAAGCAGGGACAAAAGACGAAGGGAGGTTGAACGATGATTTCGATTTTTCATATTTTCATTTTTTAAATATTACTGTTTGAGACAACATCATTTTATTTATCATATCAAATTTTATTTTGAGTTTTTCTAGGAGTATGTTGTTTAAAAAACATTTTATGACTTCATAATTTAATACTATTAGATTTTAAATTAGTTAAAATTTCATCAAATTTCATAAATTAATTACTATTGTTCAATAATACTAATAACAACATTTAACGGAAATTTCTAATAGTATTTATTACCTTAATTACATGATTAAACATTAATTACAATACAAATTACATGTGTCGGACACTGTGTGATCGCGCGCATAGAAGTCTATATATTCTTAAATAAGGTGATCGAAACGAGCTCGTTTCAAGTGACGACTCGACAAAGGTACAACAAGTGACGCATTCCCTAAATCCGGGTGCACGAATCCGTAATTCCTCAACACTTGATTATCCGCAAAATTAAGCGCCCTTTCCATCCCCACGCTACAAAACCCCGCCACGTCATCACGCTCCCCACTACACCTCCCGCAAACCGAAAAATCCGTCACAAACGGCCTCCGCCACCCACCCTTCTCCGCACACCTCTCCCTCTCCGCCGCGTACCCCTTCCCCACCGCCTCCCCGTGCCTCCGCCTCAGCGCCGCCACCCGCCTCTCCAACTCCACAACCTTCCCGCCCAATTCCTCAAGCCCACGGCCCACGATATCGTTCCTACACCCTCCGCCATTATTCTCCACGTAGATCATCTCCTTGAAACTGGACTCCAAAATCTCCCCCCATTTTCGGTTGTTGGAGATCTTTGGGCCCAGCCCGGCCCACACGTCCAACAGCTCCATTGACCACTCACAATTTCTTATCAGAACAAGGCCCGGTGTCAAGTCGGGCCAGCCATGAACAACCACATTGTGAGCCTCGTACTTATTGAAATCGATCTCGAAATCCATGTCGGTGAAGATGGCGTCAGCGTCGATCCAGAGCAGCCACTCTACCTGGCGGCCCAAATCATGAAAGATATATAAACTAGATTAGGATATTGTAATTTAATTAAATAAAGTTGGATTTTAGTTAATTAACGCATACAAAAGAATACAGGACCATAGACCATATGGTGTTGATTTATAGTCTCATTTTGATTTAATCAGATTTTAAGAAATTTGGAGAAAAAGTGGAAAAAGTTGTGAGAACGTAAGTTCTAATTTTATATATTAATTTTATAATGCTCAACCTGGGGATGGGCCACCATGGCGGCCCGAACCACCAGCATCATGGCCCAATCCGACCGCATCCTCGGGTGCAACACCGCATTGTTGTAGAAGACGCTGCAGCCGTGGATTCTGCAGTAGTCAACCTTGTTCTTGAAGAATCTGAGGAGAAAATGGTCTCCCAGCGGGCTCGGGCAAGGCGGCGGCTGAGAGCCCGTGACGACGAGGAGGCGGTTCTCCGACGACGAGAACGTGGGGTGGAGCTTGAACCAGAGGGTTCTCTTATGGTCCCAGTCGATCACGGGCTCGTCGATTGTGTATGTGGTTGTGTTGTCGTCGTAGAACGATGTATCGTTCGATTCTCGGCCCGTTTGGATTCGGGCCGGCAGACGGGCTTGGGGGTTGCAAACGACGTCGGATTGGGGAATGGGTTGGAGTGGCCATGGTTTGGTGAGGGTGAGGAATAGAATAAGGATTAGAGCTGATGAAGCAGCTGTGATCCATAGGTTTTTGATATTGATTGTTGCCATTTTTTTGTTATTTCTTGAGATTTTGGATATGTATATGATGTTTGTTATGATTCTATTGGAAATTTGGAGGTGTTTTTTGGATTTAATTGGGATAATTGGTGATTAGTTATGATGATTATTACTCTTTAACTAAATGTTCACATCGTCTATTCAATAAATTACTAAGTGTTACGTATTTCATAAGAATAGAATATGGTTTGTATTGAATATTGGTTAGCATATGATTTAAACTTTAAAGCAATAACCCCACATGAATAAAAATTTAACAGCCTAATTTGTAGTGAGACCTCCATCAAAGAGTGTAACCATTAATGTTCCATTAAAAATTGAATTTAGTTATGTATTTATTAAATTAAGTGTGTAACTATAGCTTGTTAAAATGTATACATCTAGATCTAGTGAACCTGATCAATGAACAAGATTACAAGGAAAAAAAATTCGAAAATACAATTAATTTGAAGGGTATTCTGCAATTGCATTTTACTGCAGATTTAAACAACAAAGATACTAGTCGGATGAATAACACTCAAACGAACGCTTTGGAAAGCTTACCAAAGTGATGTTGATATATTTTGTAGTAATGTGTCAGTGATAATTTCCTAGTATAATTTATAAAAGACACCAACCAACCATTAAATTAATCACTTGGAATATTCTTTTATCCCAAATTTTGATTATGAAGAAATCCACAATTTTGATAATTAAGAAACTTAGGCGAGAAGTGTTTTAACTTTTCTGATTATCAAGAAATCTAAAGATTTCCAACCTAATTAAACCTTAAAGTGTAGCAAATTTGGATTCTCACATTCAAAAGCAAATATTTCTTCTCATCAACTAAATCAAGTAAAGAGGTTTTTCTTAGCTACCTTTGACTCTGAAAATTCGTATGAAACTTCTTCGACTTCTTAAAAGTATGAACACATATTATATTTGTAAGTTAATTTGCTGTCAATCTTAAATCAGAAAATACTATTGACAGTGATAGTAATAAGATTTTTAAGAGCATCCCCATCCATGCTCTTGCCCGGATCCATATTTATTAATTTTTTACTCCCTGCTCTTCCTCAAGAGCATAACACTCACATCCATACTCTTCCGCAAGGACATGCTCAAGAGCCCACCATTCTATTATTCAATTTAAATAAAAACATTTCTCAATATTAAAATGCATTTAAAATATCCATATTACTATTACTAATTACTAAAAAATTAAAAATTATATAATTAAAAACCTAAAAATTAAAAATTTCATAATTAAATCCTAAAAATTAAAAATTACATAATTTAAATCCTAAAAATAATGAGTTGCATGAATAATGGATGATGAATGTGTGTATTTATAGACGATTTTGGGATTAATTTTTTTTTTTTAATTTGAAAAAAGGGTAATAAAAAGGCTATATTTTTGTGAATCCGAAAATATTTTTTTTAGTTTTTGGTATTATTTTTTATTTAAAAAAAAATAGAAAATGCCAACGGCTAAGCCTTTGGCGAATAGAAACGCGCCACGTTGCCCTGCTCAGCGGCACGGACGTGCTCGATGCATCGAGCAGCCCGTGCCATGGGCAAGAGCACAGCGACGGACAGGGGGGTGCCGCACCGACGGCACGGACGCCGTCCTTACTGACGAGCACCGATCGAGATGCTCTAATTTTCAGTTGCATACATGCAGTTTGTTCTAATATTTTGGATATGGCTGATTTAGCGGTGGATTTTAGATGTAGCTGAAGAAATTTGGGTGTACTTTGATGGTTTCTAGGTGTTTAGTAGTGTATTTATCCGTCTGTAATTTGCCAATAAAATATTTTACGGGTGATTCTAGGCGTGTATGATGTACCAATGTATTTATCTGTATCTAATTTTTTTTATGACTTAGTATTCTATACTAATAGAAAAATAGATTTAAATTAATTATACTCTCATTAATTAGCTGACCGAAGAGATTATATCAACTAGTCCATAATATCTGCTGAATTTTGTAATAACATAGTATAAGTTTATTTATTTATTTATATAATAAACTTTTAATAGTCGATAAAAATGCAAACGTGGAACAGCCAAGAATCACTCTTCAATAAAATCTTCTTTTAATTATATTTTCATTTCAAATTAGCATTCAAAATTACGGCTGCACACATTAGTACGTGACCTAATTTTGACATACCCAAATTTTGTGTGGACACATGGATTACTAAAAATATTAAAGATTTCAATTCTGCCAAAAGTTGTTGAACTTTACGTTATCAAAATTTCTCCCTAGCTTACGTGGCGTGTAGACCCACAAAAAAATTGAACACCCACAAAAATTGTTTAAAAGAATTAACAAGTTGAAGTGGTGTATAAATAATACCTCATGCAAAATAGTTTGTTGTAAACTGATAAACAGCCTTCTCTTTCTATTACACCATAGTCATATCCACCTTCATCTAATCATCGTTAAAATCAAAATCTCAATTTTGCACATTTTGTTGAAACATATTTGAAACAAAAAAAATCTAAGTTTGTAGGGTTAAGATCAAAGTAATGGAGTCTATCATTGCTGAGCTTGAAGGGACTCTTTTGAAGGAACATGATGTGTTTTCCTACTTCATGTTGATAGCATTCGAGGCATCCGGGCTTATTCGTTTTGCATTATTGTTGGCCTTATGGCCGGTGATCCGCCTTCTTGAGGCGGCCGGGGGAGAGAAAATGGGGCTTAAGCTCACTATCTTTGTGGCCACGGCCGGGGTCCCCATGTCCGAGATTGAGGCGGTGGCGAGGGCCGTGTTGCCAAAGTTCTACTTGGATGACGTGGATATGGAGGCTTGGAGAGTGTATAGCGCGTGCGATAGACGTGTGGTTGTTACTAGAATGCCGAGGGTGATGGTGGAGAGGTTCGCGAAGGAGCATATGCGTGCGGATGAGGTTGTCGGGGTTGAGCTTGGCTCGAATCGGTTCGGATATGCTACTGGATTTGTTGAAGAAGATGTTGGATCTATTGGTGAGAGAGTTGCTTGCTTGTTTGGTGATGATCAAGAGCCTAGGTTGGGGCTTGGAAGGGCTAATTCTGTTTGTGGATCATTGTTCCTACCATTGTGTAAGGTGAGTTACCCTGGTTTCCATTTTGTTGGTGTTGTTTCTCATTGTGTTTCGTATTTTATTTCATTAATACATATGTGTAGTATAGTAATAATAATATCATGCATAATAGGAGTAGTACTAATCAATTGAGTCTGAAAATAAATCTAATACTAGTATTGTTTTTTGTGAATCTAAGAAATAAAACAAAGTTTTTATAGTCGAAAAAAGTAACAATCACATATTCACATATGTATGAAAATCTAACTAAAATTGTTGGTGAATTAATAGGAACAATGCCACCCGCATCAAATCAGCCCGAAAACGCTCGATCGCCACATCGTCCGGCCGCTCCCGGTGATCTTCCACGACGGCCGCCTCGCCAAAAAGCCGACCCCGGCCACCGCCCTCCTAATCCTTCTCTGGATCCCCATCGGCATTGTACTCGCCACCGTCCGCATCGCCATCGGCGTAGTCCTCCCGATGTCGGTGGCGACACGCATCTCCCCGCTCCTCGGGGCCCGCGTGGTCGTCAGGGGAAACCCTCCCCCGCCGGCCTCGGCCTCCACCTCCGGCGTCCTCTTCGTCTGCACCCACCGGACCCTGATGGACCCGGTCGTCCTCTCGGCCGTCCTCCGCCGCCGCATCCCCGCCGTCACCTACTCCGTCTCCCGATTCTCCGAGATCCTCTCCCCGATCCCCACCGTCCGGCTGACCCGGATCCGCGACATCGACGCCCGGCGGATCAAGGCCCAATTAGAGAAGGGCGACCTCGCCGTCTGCCCCGAGGGGACGACGTGCCGGGAGCCGTTCCTCCTCCGCTTCAGCGCCCTCTTCGCCGAGCTCACTGACAAGATCGTGCCGGTGGCGATGAATTACAGAGTGGGGATGTTCCACGCCACCACGGCGAGGGGGTGGAAGGCCATGGACCCGATTTTCTTCTTCATGAACCCGAGGCCGGTTTACGAGGTCACGTTTCTCAATCAGCTGCCGGCGGAGGCCACCTGTGCCGCCGGGAAAAGCCCTCACGATGTGGCCAATTATGTGCAGAGGATCTTGGCGGCGACGCTGGGGTTCGAGTGCACCAATTTCACGAGGAGGGATAAGTACAGAGTTCTCGCCGGAAACGATGGGATTGTTGCTGATCGGAAATTTTCTCCGGCCGGTGAAGTTGTTGAAGCTTTGAAGAAGATGATTGGAAGTTTTATGCTGTATTAATTGATTATGTTTGTGTATTTTTATTGTTTTGTATAATTAATAATTCATTTTTTAGGTGCTTCTTTTTTGTTATGATTTTTTGGTTTGAAGGATTTTTCTTTTTGTTGCTATCAAGTGTTGAAATTTGAATAATGACTTGGATATGATGTATATTTATATATGAAATTAGAAATGGAGAACTTTTTATTCCTTTTATGCAAATTGGCTTTGAGTGTATTATCAATATTTTATTTTATTATCATCAATTCTTTTTAGTATTATTGGAATTGCGTAGTTATTAGTATTTAATAATGATCCACAAAAGGATTTTGCTATTCTTTTAAGGATAGTGATATGAAACGAGTTTAAGAATTAGTTTTCTTTTAATAAAATCCCAAAATTAGTGTTGCCTATTATCAAGATTTGGTAATCTATATTAAGCATATTATTCAAGATGATGTCAATAAGTTGCTGTGGTGTAGTGGTTATCACGTTAGTCTTACACACTAAAGGTCCCCAGTTCGATCCTGGGCAGTAACAATTTTTAAATTTTTTTACCACTCTCTGCAATCTCCATTTTGAAAAATCAGACTTTTTGTAAGTAATTTGTAATTTTTGGTGTTGAACAATATATTTATATACTATATGACTGATAAACTAATTATTTTTGCAATGTTTAAAAAGATTTCTTCTGCAACACAATATTTTGTTATATTGTCAAATGCACTTTTTCTAGACAAATAATGTTTGTCATTTTTTTCGTCATCTAACTAATCCGTAACAAAAGTTTCTATTTTCATCATCGGTGTAACTAACATTCACGTTTTTCTTCTTCATATGAATGGATATATGTTTATATGTATGACTTAATTGTCTTGTATGTTTCAAAAAAAATACTTCGATTGACACAAATTGATATAAGATCGATGGTATCGATAAATTATTTGTTCCATGCCTAATCTATCAACCAAAAAACTAGCAATACCTTATTCTATGAATGAAATCTGGGAAAGATATAAAAGAAGACACTATTAAAGATGAGAAAGTACTGATCAAACAATTTAATTTCGAACAATATTCATATTGAATTGAACTTGCAACACTAATTTAAACCCAAACGGCTCATGTACATGAAAGTGTTTTATTGTAAATTGAGAAGTTGTAGACTTTTTTCCTTCAAAGGAAATACTTTTTTTTTTTTTTCTTTTGAAAATGTCCTATACTTGACTAATTGTGAGCTTTTAATCGAAATAGTATTTTACACATTATATGAAAATTAAAATATTAGGTTTCAGTAAAAAAGAATCCTTGGAAATTAAGTCTTACTTCTAATATTATTATATGTACATAACAAGCATTACTTTATACATACCAAAAACTAGTCTTCTTTGTAAAGTATTCTCAGTGCAATGTTCTTTTCACACGACGAAGATTAAACTTTAGTATGCATAATTAGTACTAATACTTTTTACATTATAGTAATACTACTTTTAAGACCAAAATAAATTACACTTCTTAATAACCATTTTTCAATGACATATATATAATAGCATCAATTATAACAATGCATTACATATTACATTAGCAAAGGGAGATTTATCGGAAAGCACCCCAATTGATGCAACCCATAAATTGGATCGCTCAAAACTTGGTTTTTACGTTTTCTTGTTTTTTTACCGTTATAAGTAAAAATCTTATAGATTAGGGGATCCAAATCTTCTCTTTTCTTTTTGGCATATCTATAATTCATCTATTTCTAATTTTCACAATTCTCCTTTCTTATTTTTCTTCGTCCTTATTTTGCTCACAACTTTAATATATTCCACATTCTAATCACACTCTACCTTGAATAAAGCTTGTTAGTATAAATATTTGTGTAGCATCACATCCTATACATATTTTGCACTATCAATTTAACTTGCCATTTAATTAATTATGTGGTCAATTAATTGAATGTCTTTTAAATTATTTATTTTATAATACAAGATCAATAAATTAACATGTCAAAAAGAAGAAGAAAAAAAGAACAAGAAGTGGGCCGGTCGAATTTGTAACAACCAAAAACATAGTAAAAAAGAAATTCCTCCACTTTCCCACCTTTTTTCCACGAAAAGAGAATTGTGCGAAAAAAAACCGCAACCAACAACGTGCCTCGTCTCCCTATATCAATATCACCTCTCTCTCTCCACTTCCATCTCCACACTTGACTTCTCCCAAATCCAATTTCTCCACAAGCTCAGTGCAACAATTGAACATGTCCACTTCAAT